>VZQC01014962.1:321287-335982 GCA_009823505.1 Rhizomys pruinosus
AAGGCCAGCCTGGTCTACAGAGTGAGTTCCAGAACACCTGGAACTACAGGGAGACCCTGTCTCGAAAAGACCAAAATAAATAAATAAATAAATAAATAAATAAATAAATAAATAAATAAATCAAACAAACTAAAATTAAAAAAAAAAAAACCAGCCAAGTCACTGGGCGTGGCAGAGCACGCTTTTAACCGGGAGGCAGAAGCAGGCAGATCTCTGTGAAAGGCCAGCCCAGTCTACAGAGCAAGCTCCAGGCCAACTGGGACTAAAGGGAGATTCTGTCTCAAAAATACAAAAGAAACAAACGAACAAACAAAAACAGACAAGTCAGGGGCGGGCATGGTGGCACATGCCTTTAATCCCTGCATTCGGGAGGCACAGGCAAGCAGATCTCTGTGAGTTCAAGACCAGCCTGGTCTACATAGTGAGTTCCAGGATAGCTGTAGTTACAGGGAGACCCTGTCTCAAAAAGGGAAAAAATGACCCCCCCAAAAAAAGGAGGAGGAGGAAGAAGAGGAAGAGGAAGAGGAGGAGAAAGAAAAAGGAAAAAAGAAAAAAGAGGAAAGAAAAAGGAAAAAAGAAAACAGATGAGTCAGGGGTAGAGAACTGTGAGTTTGGATCCTAGCACCCACATGGCAGCTTGAAAACCATCTGCACATGACATACAGACATGCATTTAAGCAAAACTCTCATCAACAAGGAAGATTGGGGTCTCTTCCAACATGCCAGCCCCATCTAGGGGCCAGGGAACTCTGGGATGTAGTGACAGATCCAGACATGTAGCCCATCATGCAAGACATTGCTCCAGCTCAACCACAAGCCCAGGGACAGTTCCCCCTGCAGACCAGGGGAGCCCCAGAATCACCCAGTGGGGACAGACAGGACTCAGCACCCAGCTGCCTGGGCCAGGAGAGCACAGAGAACGGAGAGCGGGCTGCTCATTGCCTCACTTTCTTTTTTTTAATTGTATTTATTATGTGTCTGAGTGTCTGCATGTAGGTCTGTGCACCCGTGTCCTGCAATGCTGCAGAGATCAGGAGAGGGCGTCGGATTCCCCTGGAACTGGAGTTCTCCTGGAATTGGAGTTTCAGACGGTTCTCAGCTGCCATGTGGGTGCTGGGGATCGAACCCGGGCCCTCTGCAAGAGCAGTCAGCGCTCTTATCCGCTAGGCTATTTCTCCAGCCCCAGCGCTCTTAGCTCTTAACCACTAGGTCAGCTCTCCAGCCCCAGCCCCAGGATGTCTTTCTTTTTGTTTTTGTCTTTTTGAGACAGGGTCTCCTCATAGCCCCAGCTGTCCTGGAACTAGCTCTGTAGACCAGGTTGGCCTGGAACTCTCAAAGATCCGCCTGTCTTTCTTTTTTTTTTTATTTTTATTTTTTAAGGGATTCTACAATACAATGACATAGTTGTTTGCAGATAGCATTGATGTCACTCATTATGTCATACAATCAGGTAATTGGTGCATTTTGCAAGTATCTGTGTCCAAATTTTGAACAACCCAAGGTTCCCATAGATCAGTTGGAGAAGCTTGTATGCACAGACATGTTGATCAATCAGGAGTCCAGATTATATTCCTGTAGTCTCATGATTCACCCCTATCTCTCCACAGCCCTTACAATCTACCATGCCTCCTCTTCCGCAGTTTGTTCCCTGGGCTTTGGGAAAGGGGCACAAGTGGGTGAGAAGAAAACAGTCTAATTTCTTTGGAGTTGTCATTTTGGACTCCAGTCTGTTCAGGTTGTTTCCCTTCATGGATTGACAGCTTTNTGATTCCACTGAGAGGCCTCAGGGGGAACCCCATCTAGCTTTTCCAGCCTCTGGTGCTGGTGCTGGCACTGACCTAGGAGTTCCTGGGCGGGTGGCCTTGTCCCTTCAGTCTCTCTCCTTCCATCACATGTGGCCCTGTGTGACTGTGTCCCAATTTCCTTCCCCTCTGCTGTTCCCTCGCCCACAGCGAAAGGAGTCCCTCTCTGAGTTTAAGGGCCCACTTATCCTAGTGAGTTTAACACTACGCAATACAAAGGCAAGACCATATTTCAAGGGGATATCATGACCTTGAAAGGTTAATTTTCTTCTGTTTTTTTAGGACGTGGACTTGATTTAATGTTTTCACTTATTTATTTTAGTTGTTTTTTTTAATTTTATTTTTTTTTTATTTTTACATTAGAATGGACTGTCCTAACGTGTAGGTTTGGTGCACCCGTGTCGTGCAATGCGCGGAGATCAGAAAGGGGCGTTGGATTCCCTTGGAACTGGAAGTTAAAGAACGGTTTCAGATGCCAATGTGGGGTGCTGGGGAATCAAATCTGGGCCCTTTGGCAAGAGCAGTCAGTGCCTTAAAACCGCTAGGCCATCTCTCCAGCCCATATTTAGTTGTCTTTTGAAAATTATTTTCTTAATATTTTAATTTTATGTGTAGGAGGGTTTTGCTTTATTTTTTTCCTTTGGCCTTGAGTTGGGTCTCCTTTTAACCTCAACTGGCCTGGAATTTGCAATAAAGACCAACCAGGTTGGCCTTGATCTCACACAGAGATCCACCTGTCTCTGCCTACCAGTGCTGGGATCAAAGGTAATACCACCATATCCAGCATGATTTAGTTACACTTATTTTTTATTTATTTTTAGATAAGGTCTCTATGCAGCTTAGGCTGGCCCTCCTCAAAACCAAAACTGACAACCAGTCTCCTTTAGCCTTCCCAAGTGACAGAGGTTTTCGCAGGCGTTCCCCCCACTTGATGGGTTGGGTGTATTTTGGTGGAGACCAGGTGTCAGTAGTACAGGCGACTTCAAGCTCACGAAGTAGTCAAGAATGATCTTTTTTTTTTAAAATAGTAAATAAAGCCGGGCGTGGGTGGCACACGCCTTTAATCCTCACTTGGGAGCAGAGGGCAGGCGGTCGGTTTGTGAGTGAAGGCCAGCCTGGGTCTACAGAATGAGTTCCAGGACAGCTGGGGCTACAGTGGACCCGGTCTCGAAAAGACAAAAAAAAAAAAAAAAGGTAAATAATATTTTATGTTTCTATGTTATGTGTATAATGTATTGCCGAAATGTGTGTAATGCACTGTGTTGTGGCAATGTCCTTTGGAGTCCAGAAGAGGCTTTGGATATCAAAGTGGAGTTACAGGGTGGTTGGTTAGCCCCATGTGGGTGCGGAAATCTCAACCCGGATCATCCTGTAAGAACAGCCCAGTGCTCCTTTAACAGCTGAGCCACCTCGTCCAGCCCCCCCCCTTTTTAAATTTATGTGTCCTGTGTTGTCTGCGTGTATGTATGTGCAAACTGTGTTGTACAATGACCACAGTTAGGTCCCTGAACGGAGTTAATGGATGGTTGTTGGGTGCCGGGAACTGAACCCAATCCTCTGCGGGGCAGCCGGTGCAAGAGGAAGGCTTAAACAACTGAGGCGAATAAAGGTTGAGTGTATCGGGCAGGTCGGGTAACGATGTTGTGGTGAGAAGTGTGACGTGGTGGGGGAAGGTAGTAGAAGAGAGCGAGGGTAGAAAGGGGACCTGGAACGAGTTTAGAAAGGATAGAGATCGGGGGGATGGGTAGAGCGGAGGTTTGAGACTCTGATGCATGGGTTGACTGAACTGGTTATAGGACTCATGTTAGAGCAAAGTGGTAGTGCGAGTCTTTAACAATAAAGTGCTTTAGTATACTAAGTGTGGGCTAGGGGGGCGTACTCGGGGGTAGACCCAGCTGGTTGTTACAGCAAGAAGTGGGAGTGGAGGGATTGTACGGTCAGGCGGGGGGGGGGAGATTAAACCGAGGGGCTTTGTGTGCCATGCATAGGCACACACTACAACTAACCAACTGGGCCATGTCACCGCCCCCTGCAGCTTTATTTCAGGTTCATCATTATCAGGGTTATATAGGGGATGGGCTCCTTGGATTGAGGACTTCCTTATTTATTTATTTAATTATTTAGTTATTTAATTTATTTATGTATTTATTTATTTTTGTCTTTTTTGAGACAAAGGGTCTCCTCCTGTAAAAAAATCCCAGCCGTCCTTTAACTCCGCTGTGAGACCAGGCTGGCCTTGAACTCACAAGATCGGCCTGCACTCTGCATCCCAAGGGCGAGGAGGAAAGGTTGTGCGCCACCACCCCAGCGAGAATCTCCGGCTTTTTCCCCCAATTCCTATCATGACATGAACTGGGTGTCCTGCTTGTCCCAGCAGAGGTTCTTCAGGATGGGTCCTGTAGGCCTCAAGCTCCTGTGCTCTAGGCTTACAGCCTCAGGAGGCTCACAGACCTCCTCTACAGACCTCCTCTTTCTGCCCTAGCCAGAGGCCAGGAGGAGACCAAGCTTTCTTTTTTTTTTGGTCTTTTTGAGACAGGGTCTCCCCGTAGCTCTGGCTGTCCTGGAACTCACTCTGTAGACCAGGCTGGCCTTGAACTCACAAAGAATCACCTGCCTCTGCCTCCCAAGTGCTAGGATTAAAGGCGTGTGCTACCGAGCCCACTGGAGACCAAGCTTTCTGCAGGAAGGATGGCCTATCCACTACCCGGATCCCCCACTACCCGGATCCCCCACTCAGAGGGGGGATCTGTGCTCTGCTTCCTCCCTCAGAGCCACGCTGCTGCTCTCGCCTTTCCACTTGCAGGAGATCAAGGAGAAGATAAAGGGGAAGAAGAACCTTGACCAGATCTATCTTGTCACTTTCCCCGAACAACAAGCAGATCATTAAGAAATACATGCCGGGCGTGGTGGCGCACGCCTTTAATCCTAGCACTCAGGAGGCAGAGGCAGGCGGATCTGTTGTGTGTTCGAGGCCAAGCCTGGTCTACAGAGTGAGTTCCAGGACAGCTGGGACTACAGGGGAGACCCTGTCTAGAAAAGTCCAAAAAAAAAAAAAAAAAAAAAAAAAAGAAATACTGCCCATAGTGTCCCTCTGTGGTTTGGGCGGATGTTGTGGAGCCACAGTAAGAACTTGGTCACCCTTTAATATGAGAAACCACAGTTTGGCGGATTAGGCATGCCCATCCAAGCATCTGTGTTATGCTCAGAGCTTAGCTTGACATAATTATTGGTACTGATTAAATGCCTGTTCATCCAATAGCTTGAGCTTTTTGTTAGTATGACTGAAAAGGGAATCACTGGGTTTTTGGTCTTTTCGAGACAGGGTCTCCCTGTAGCCCCAGCTGTCCTGGAACTCATTCTGTAGACCAGGCTGGCCTTGAACTCACAAAGATCCGCCTGCCTCTGCCTCCCAAGTGCTAGGATTAAAGGCGTGTGCCACCACGCCCGGCTTTATTTACTTATTTTAAAAAAAAGATCATTCTTGACTACATAGTGAGCTTGAAGTCAGCCTGTACTACATGACACCCTGTCTCCACCAAATAAACAAACCCATCAAGTGGGGGACACGCCTGGAACTCTGGCACTTGGAAGGCTAAAGGAGGACTGTAAGTTTGAGGCCAGCCTAAGCTGCATAGAGACCTTATCTAAAAATAAATAAATAAATAAAGTAACTAAATCATGCTGGATATGGTGGTATGTACCTTTGGTCCCAGCACTGGTGAGGCAGAGACAGGTGGATCTCTGTGAGATGGAGGCCAGCCTGGTCTACATAACAAATTCCAGGCCAGTTGAGGTTAAAAGGAGACCCAACTCAAGCCAAAGGAAAAAATACAAGCAAAACACTCATACACATAAAATAAAGAAAATAATTTTCAAAAGACAACTAAATATGGGCTGGAGAGATGGCCTAGCGGTTAAGAGCACTGACTGCTCTTGCAAAGGGCCCAGATTTGATCCCCAGCACCCACATGGCAGCTGAGAACCGTCTTTAACTCCAGTTCCAAGGGAATCCAACGCCCTCTTCTGATCTCTGCGGCATTGCACGACACGGGTGCACCAACCTACACGTAGACAGTACATTCTTACATGTAAAAATAAAAAAATAAAATTAAAAAACAACTAAATAAATAAGTGAAAAAATAAATCAAGTCCACGTCCTAAAAAAACAGAAAATAACCTTTTCAAGGTCATGACTATACCTTGAAATAGGGTCTTTGCCTTTGTCATTGAGTAGTAAAAGTCATACTAGGATAGAGTGGCCCTAAACTCAGAGAGTGGAATCCTTAGCTGATGGGCAGAGGGAAATTGGGACACAGTCACACAGGGCCACATGTGATGGAAGGAGAGAGACTGAAGGGACAAGGCCACCCGCCCAGGAACTCCTAGGTCAGTGCCAGCACCAGCACCAGAGGCTGGAAAAGCTAGATGGGGTTCCCCCTGAGGCCTCTCAGTGGAATCAGCCAGCACCCACATGTACCTGCTATCTCCAGAGCTGCAGAGTACACTTCTACTCTGAGACACCCAAAGTGGCCTTTGTCGTGGCAGCCACAGGCACCCACACCACTGCCACAGAGGGTCCCGGAGTCTCCACTATATTAAAGCTAAGCCTGTAACCCGGCTGCATTCTACAATTTTAGCCCACCATATCCCCGACCTCTGACTCTGATGTCTCTCCAGCCTGTCACCCAGCACATCATTCCCCCCCGGGAAACTCTCAGGGAGGGAGGCAGCTGGGATGGAAGCAGAGCAGACATGCTCAGACAGCACCACTGAGGCTCCAGTCTCAGCAGAGCGATGTCTATACCCTCTTTGGCAGACAGGCTTTTGTTGTACGTGGGTAGTGAATGATCTTGACCACCTTCGTTAGCTGGTTGTCTTCATAGAGCCTCAGCTGCCAAGCTGGACCCGAAAACCACAAGCTTCTGACTCTTTCCTAGAGGATAGGACCATGAGGCCCACAGGGAAAATAGGGGTGGGGAGAACAAGCTCACAGGGATACCCCAAATACTTGGGTTGAGGCTTCTCCTGCAGCCTGGGGAGGATCCCAGAACTCCTGCCTCCCAACATGGACCCTACAGTTTTACACCACTCTCTCCTCACAACCACCACCTGCAGGAACAGGCAGGCCTCACTCACGGCTGCACACAGTGAATGGCAGTCAGCATTCACTGAGGGTGGATAAAGAACCCCCCACAGATGGGCTCTCATAGGCTGTGCCTCAAGTTGTAGAACTTCAGGCTGACCTGCCAGGGGAACAGTCTAGCTGAGACAGGACAGCCCCACCAGGTCCAGTCCTGGGCTAGGGTCTGCAGAAGCAAGTGGAGAGGCCATCAGGGTACCAAGCGGAGGCTCCCAGCACTAAGGAGACGGGGAGATTCCTGGTCCCGTATGCCCCCAGGGCTGCCACAAGAGCACTGGGGTGGACAAAGATGGGGTGGTAACACAAGGAGTCACAGGTGTGACGTCCTCCACATAGGGGAGGGTCAAGAGCAACTGTCACGGCATCTGTGGAAGAGGACAAGGTGTAGAGACCAGAAAAAGGACTCAGGGAACAGTGGTGTCTGAGTAGGACGCCGTCTTCATCTTGGTCTCTCTGCCTTCTCCTGAAGTTCTCAAGGAACAGTTTACCTCTCTTACAGAGAAAGCGGGCAGGGAGGGGCAGTGTCTCTCTTAGAGGAGCTTTGGAAACAAAGAAGCCTCTCTGGTGAGGAAACCAGTGTGGCAGGTACTAACAGATGAAGTCAAAGCATTGGGTTCCTACTGCAATGAAATCTGGATCCCAGGAAAACAGTAAGTGTGCCTGGGCCCTATCCTGGATCCTGTGTTATAACTCACAGGAGCTGAAGATGAAGAGGGGGTTTGAGAAGCAGTGACAAAGGGACAGCAGAGAGTGGTGTCCTTTCTAGACCCCTAGGCCATCCCGTTCTCCCTTGGTCACCAGCTGTCCACATCCTCTTGTCTCAACCTCTTAAGTGCTGAGATTACTGGTGTGGGCCACCACGCTTCAGCTCTCCTCTTAGACCTGAACCATCTAGCACCCTCTGCAAAGCCTAGAGTGTCTCCATCCTTGACAGTTGAGACTGGAGGAGGATTCTGGGAGGGGACTATTGTGCAGTGATTTCTTCTCAATCGAAACATTCCCTCATGATGGGAGGAAGGAGGATTTTGAAACTCTGGAAGCTTGGGCTGTAGGGATGGCCTAGCGGTTAGGAGCGCCGACTGCTCTTGCAGAGGACCCGGGTTCCATCCCAGCACCCACATGGTGGCTGAGAACCATCTGTAACTCCAATTCCAGGAGAACTCCAGTTCCAGGGGAATCCGACACCCTCTTCTGACCTCCAAGGCATTGAGTGACACGGGTGCAGACCTGCATACAGACAATACATTCATACACATAAAAAATAAAAACAATAAAATAAAATTAAAAAAAAAAAGAAACTCTGGAAGCTAAAGAAACTTCCAAGGCCCAAGAACCTCAGAAACTTACAAGATTCATAAGGTCGTTCTCCTTGGTTATATAAGCAATGATTGCTGAGATGACTTCAGTGGAGCTGCCTGCAAGGGGTGCAGGTCACTTCAAGTGACAGCTTTCATGAATCATCATCAATGCTAGGGTAGGCTTTGCTACTGCCAACTACCTTTGATCCGTGTTCCTGTAAGTAACCTTTCTCCCATACTCCTGGAAGAGACCCCCAATAAACTCACTGGTTCACTAAACTACATTTGGGTAGAATAGCTTCTTTGGTTTGTTGTTGGTGCACTATTGGGGTGAATGGACATTTGCACGTGTCTCCTCAGAAAAAGTCACACAATAGCAAATGACTCAGTATGAGCTTGTCAGCAGCCCCCAGGAATGAGGGAGGGCAGTTTGGCCAAGTTAATGTTTCCAAGACCTTGTGCTCACCATGAGCAGACAGGCAGATACCTGGTCCTTCTCCTCTGTGGTATACTACTATCCTCCTGATAGTACAGACAGGGAAAGCGCCACTGATAAGAATGAAGATGGCAAACCTCCATTTTTTTCCTACCTAAGACAAAGTCCTGACAGGCATTTTTCTCCCACTGGCAAGGCCACCTTCCAGCTGACTGGTCCAGACCAGTCCAGGTAAATCCAAAGCCAGTCTTGGATGTATCTCAGCTTAGAGCCTATGGGCCTATTGCTCTCTTCTGTTTAAGTTGACCAATCCAAAATAAGGGGAAAGGAATTTGCTCTGTACCACCAAGAACCATCTTAAGAATATCCCAAGACCTGGGGAGTGGAGAGATGGCCATAGGGTTAAGAGCGCAGACCGCTTCGTAGCAGAGGACATCGGTTCGATCCAGCACCCACCATGGCGGCCAAAACCGTCTGAAACTCCAATTCTAGGAGAACTCCAGTTCCAGGGGATTTCTGACACCCGTCTGCCTGACCTCCGCGGCATTGCACGACACGGTGCACAAAACTGCTGCAGACAGTACATTCATAACAGTAGACACAACAAATAAATAAATACATAAAAGTAAATTAACAAAAAAAAAAAAAGATCAAGACCTTTGGGCCCTTTTGGATTCAGTTCTAAGCTCCTCTCTCTTACAGAAGTACCTCTTCTGCTCTCTTTCTTCTCTTACCTCCTCTCCTCTCTCTCTTCTTCCTTTTTTTTTTTCTTCCCTCCTTCTTTCTGCTGTTTCTCTCTTTCCTCTTGCCCTCTTCCCTCTTCTTTCAATTTCAAATAAAGTGTTTGTTTTCACATCTCCTCCCTGTCACAGGGTCCCCAGCAATCAACATGATGGCAGTTGGAGGTGGCCTGACTATGCTAGGTCCCCCTCAGGGAAACCAACTCTAAGTGACCATCAGCCCACCCAGTTTCCTCCTTAGCCCTATTGGATGCAGTATTACACAGATTAATTGGATGATGGGCACTCATGGACATTTTCCAACCTGAGCCCCAGCCCTAGGTGCCCCATACCACCCACATTGCATCGCAGTGGGGCCATGGAGTCCACAGCCTATGGGTGGATGCTGTGTGGTCCAGGCAACCAAAGCCCTCTGAGTGGATGGAGTTCTGGTGTCTTCTCTATCTGGTCAGTCTTTGCACCCTTCTCTGACCTCCAGGGCTCAGTTAAGATGAGGTAGAGGGTGGATTAGAGATTAGCCCTACAGAGCCTTTTCTGCTGCCTCTCTAAGATTTCAGTACATGCTACAGGCCAGCCTGGCTCCTGTATTGGTTCCCACCTCCAGAGTAAATCCTCTAGGTCCATTGTCTATGAGTGACAGCAAGGCAAGATCTTCAGCCTAACACCGCAACACTGGTGAGTTTATTTCCTTCCTGAAACTCCCTTCCTCTGGAGCCCTTGGAGCTGTTACTCAGACCACTAGGCTTAGGTGTCCCAATTAAAGGTCCAGGGACAGCTTTACTGCTTAGATTTACAGATGAGGAAGAGCTACACAACATCAAGGGAACTAGAGGTCTTCAGCAGTGGGCAGAACTTTGACCATGAAGTTTGGGCAGATCTCCTTCCCTGACCCCTCAGGTGCACAAGAGGTTTCCAGAGAGCTGTGGGGTGTTGGACTCAGGGGGGAAGGCCAGCAACCATGACTTTCCACATTGACCTGGAGAATTGCCTTAGCTCAGTTCTCAAAGACCAAAGGTTCTCGTCAGGAGGCTTTTCTCTGTCATTGGTTTGTTGTTTCTTTGAAGCAGGGTCAGGCTGGTCCTCAAGCTGGGTTTTGGGTTTTGGGGTTTTTTTGTCTTTTTTTTGCTTAGACAGGTCCGCCTATAGTCCCCAGCGCCTGGAAAACTCACTCTGCTAGCCAGGCTGCCTTGAACTCTCAGAGATCTGCACTACCTCTGCCTCCTGAGTGTTAGGCTCTAAAGGCGTGTGCCACCACACCTGGCTCTTCTAAGTTCCGTTCTTAGAGCCACCATGTGGGTGCTGGGGAATCGACACCCGGTCTTGCAAGGAGAGTTCGGTGTTCTTAATGCGTGGCCATCTTCCATCGCGCGCACCTTAAAGCTGTTTTAAATAATATTATTCAGGTTCAGTGGAGAGATATGTTGAGACAGTCTCAGGTGAAATATCCTTTAGTCATACTTGTGGCAGTGATAACACCTGGGCATAGGAGAATTTTACACAAGCAAACCCATAGAAAAGGAGGAACATTCTTATTTTTTACAGAGCTTCAGGGGACTAAGTCACTAAAACTTAGAGGGGAGGGATCACGAGTCTCAGCGAAAACCAAAGTTACTAAATGCGTCTATGATCTAACACAAACTCTAAGGGCCACCCTCTTGTCTCCCATCCGCTGAGTTTTGAATTACAGATATACCACCATATTTGGCTCTTTAAAAGTTGTTTAATTTGGGGCGGAGCGATGGCTCAGTGGTTAAGAGCACTGGCTGTTTCTTGCTATCAACCTGGGTTCAAATCCAGCATCTCACATGGCAGCTACAACTCGCTGTAACTTCATTTTCGCAGGGGTCTGACCCTTCTTCTGTCTTTCCACAGGCATTGCCAATGACAAGTTTGCCACCTTACTATATGTCAGGCAAATGTGTATATGTATAAAAATAGAAATATTTTACGTTTTTTTTTAATTGTTAANCACTCAGCATGATATCCTCTAGCTCCAGCCATTTTCCTGCAAAGCTCATGATGTTGTCTTTCTTTACTGCTGCATAGAACTCCATTGTGTAGATGTACCACATTTTCTCTATCCACTCATCAGCTGAGGGGCATTTGGGTTGGTTCCAGCTCCTTGCTATTGTGAAGAGAGCTGAAATAAACATGGCCGTGCATGTATCTCTGCAGTGGGGTGAGTCTTGAGGGTACATGCCCAGGAGTGGTATGGCTGGGTCGGGTGGCAAGTTCATTCCAAGTCTTCCAAGGGTTCTCCACACTGCTTTCCATAGTGGCTACATGAGTTTACATTCTGGGAAGGAATTCTTGAAACACCAGATGGTAGTGGTCTTGGGGCTTGTGAGGCCAGGCTGGCAGAGGTGGGTATGGGCATGTCCCTTTAAGGATTATGGCCTGGTCCTAATTCGTCCTTCCTTGGTCCATAGGCTTGTGTGAGCAAGCATTTATCACACACTCTGTCACACACTCTGCGCCACCATGAACTGAACTCTCTGAAATCATGAGCCAAGATCATCTTCCTCCACTAAGTGCTTCTGTCTGCTGTGTGGCACTGACACTGTGTCTAACCACGCAGAACCTTTAGCTCCTCAATTTCTGTTCCCAGGGAGGGGAGGACAGGCCAGATTTCTGGGAAAGTCTCCTGCAGAGAAACAAGTACCAAGGAAAAGGAAGAAGTATGCAAGTCAGGGGAGTTCCTGTTACCTATATTGAGCCAGAAAGTAAGGCCAGAAAGCAGACCCCAGTCCAGACCAGAAGAAGCTGACTGGATGATCATTTGGTTAAGAACCAAACAAGTACACACGCCCAGAAAATTTCAAGAAATCCTGGAAACTCAGCCTCCAAGGCATGGATTTATCAAAGTGCGTCTACTGAGGGCCAGAGTGAAGGACAAGGACTTCCAGATGGGCTAGATCAGAGTTAGTCTACCCGAGGACTTGTTCCCGACTTATGTGTCAGTGCATTTCACTTTGCATGCAGTTTCTCCTCTTCATGGAACACAAAGCTCCTTGTTAAATCCCTAGGAATATTTCTTTATTAAACGATCACAGAAACCTGGGCTGGAGAGATGCTCAGCAGTTAAGAGTGCATGCTGCTCTTCCAGAGGACCTGGGTTTAGCTCCCAGCACCCATGTCTGATGGCTCACAACCGTCTGAAACTCCAGCTTCAGTTTATCTGACATTCTCTTCTGGCCTCTGTGGGCATAAAAAACTTACATACACAGAAACCTGTCCATGAATACTCACAGAGTCATTCTCTCTCTCTCTCTCTCTCTCTCTCTCTCTCTCTCTCTCTCTCTCTTTTTCCTTTCAATTTCAATAAAGTTTGTTCACATCTCCTCCCTGCACCAGGGTCCCCAGATCAACATGATGCAGTTGGAGGTGGCCTTGACTATGCTAGGTCCCCTCAGGGAAACCAACTCTAAGTGACCATCAGCCCACCCAGTTTCCTCCTTAGCCCTATTGGATGCAGTATTACACAGATTAATTGGATGATGGGCACTCATGGACATTTTCCAACCTGAGCCCCAGCCCTAGGTGCCCCATACCACCCACATTGCATCACAGTGGGGCCATGGAGTCCACAGCCTATGGGTGGATGCTGTGTGGTCCAGGCAACCAAAGCCCTCTGAGTCGGATAGGAGTTCTGGTGTTTCTTCTATTCTTGGTCAAGTCTTTAGCACCCTTCTCTGACCTCCAGGGCTCAGTTAAGATGAGGTAGAGGGTGGATTAGAGATTAGCCCTACAGAGCCTTTTCTGCTGCCTCTCTAAGATTTCAGTACATGCTACAGGCCAGCCTGGCTCCTGTATTGGTTCCCACCTCCAGAGTAAATCCTCTAGGTCCATTGTCTATGAGTGACAGCAAGGCAAGATCTTCAGCCTAACACCGCAACACTGGTGAGTTTATTTCCTTCCTGAAACTCCCTTCCTCTGGAGCCCTTGGAGCTGTTACTCAGACCACTAGGCTTAGGTGTCCCAATTAAAGGTCCAGGGACAGCTTTACTGCTTAGATTTACAGATGAGGAAGAGCTACACAACATCAAGGGAACTAGAGGTCTTCAGCAGTGGGCAAACTTTGACCATGAAGTTTGGGCAGATCTCCTTCCCTGACCCCTCAGGTGCACAAGAGGTTTCCAGAGAGCTGTGGGGTGTTGGACTCAGGGGGGAAGGCCAGCAACCATGACTTTCCACATTGACCTGGAGAATTACCTTAGCTCAGTTCTCAAAGACCAAAGGTTCTCGTCAGGAGGCTTTTCTCTGTCATTGGTTTGTTGTTTCTTTGAAGCAGGGTCAGGCTGGCCTCAAGCTGGGTTTTGGAGTTTTGGGGTTTTTTTGTCTTTTTTTTTTGAGACAGGGTCTCCCTATAGTCCCAGCTGGCCTGGAACTCACTCTGTAGACCAGGCTGGCCTTGAACTCTCAGAGATCTGCCTACCTCTGCCTCCTGAGTGTTAGGATTAAAGGCGTGTGCCACCACACCTGGCTTAAAGTCCGTTCTTAGCCACCATGTGGGTGCTGGGAATCGAACCCGGGTCCTTTGCAAGAGCAGTCGGTGTTCTTAACTGCTGAGCCATCTCTCCAGCCCCTAAAGCTGTTTTAAATAATACTTATTCCAGGTTCGGTGGAGAGATATGTTGAGACAGATCTCAGGTGAAATATCCTTTAGTCATACTTGTGGCAGTGAAACCTGGGATAGGAGATTTAACAGCAACCCATAGAAAAGAGGAAATTCCTTATTTTTACAGAGCTTACAGGGGATAAGTCACTAAACTTAGAGGGGAGGGATCACTGAGTTCAGCAGAATAACAAAGTTACTAAATAGGTCTATGATCTAACACAAACTCACAGGGACCCTCTTGTCTCATCCTCCTGAGTTTTGGAATTACAGATATACCACCATATTTGGCTCTTTAAAAGTTTTTAATCTGGGGCTGGAGAGATGGCTCAGTGGTTAAGAGCACTGGCTGTTCTTGCTCTCAACCTGGGTTCAAATCCCAGCATTCACATGGCAGCTAACAACTGCCTGTAACTTCAGTTCCAGGGGATCTGACACCTTCTTCTGTCTTCCACAGGCATTGCATGACATGAGTGCACTTATATATATGTAGGCAATGCATGTATATGTATAAAAATAAAATATTTTTAATTTTTTAAAATTTATATTTATTTTGTTCCAGAATTTTTCTATGTACTCCAGGCTGCCCTCAAACTCTTGAAACCCCTGCTTCAGAGTATTCCACTAAACCAAATTTGCTTTCAAGACCTTTTTTTTTTTTTTT
>VZQC01014962.1:342959-354523 GCA_009823505.1 Rhizomys pruinosus
CATGTGGTTGGTGTGTGTGTGTGTGTGTGTGTGTGTGTGTGTGTGTGTGTGTGTGTTGTGTGTGTGTTATACAGGTTCCCACAGAAGTCAGAAGTGGGCATCAAATCCTTGGAGCCAGGATCAGAACTCTGGTCCTCCGATAGAGCAGTAGGTACTCTTAACTGCAGAGTCATCTTCTCCAGCCCCAAGACTTTTCTTTTTCTTTTTCTTTTTCTTTTTGAGACAGGGCCTCCCTTTAGTCCCAGCTGGCCTAGAGCTGTATATCAGGAAGGCCTTGAACCCATAGAGATCTGCCTGCCTCTGCCTCCTAAGTGCTAGTAAAGGCATGAACCACCATGCCTGGCAAGACTATTTTTAAGGGCAAGCTGAAGGTGAAGGATGAACTTTGGGAACTGCTTCAGAGCTGATCTGGACCGTTAGCCTTCCTTGTTAGAGGAACAGAAATCTTTGGCCACCTGATCTAATTAATGAGAGCAAGACTAGTAGCATACACTGTCCAAATGGAATCAGTTGAAAACCACAGGTGAACATCAGCTTGTCTTGGAACTGGTAGAATCTGGAAGACACAAACTTCACAAACATACTAAACAAGGACAGGCCATAAGTCAAAAGAGTTATAATGGTAGAAATTGGGCAAGATTAGGCAGCATTTAACTTGAGCCTTTAATAATCCCTTTTGACTCTATTTGTGTAGCAATTCTGCTTTTGTGTATAGTCTTTGTTTTGTTTTGTCTTTTTGAGACAGGGTCTCCCTGTAGCCACAGCTGTCCTGGAACTCACTCTGTAGACCAGGCTAGCCTTGAACTCACAAAGATCCGCCTGCCTCTGCCTCCCAAGTGCTAGGATTAAAGGCGTGCATCACCACACCCAGCTTGTATATAGTTCTTTATATTAACTTTGTCTTGTCCTGAGTTACTGACTCAAGAATAACAGCTAAATTTAAAAGGGGACAGACTCCTCTCCGTTCTGTCACTAAAATTTAAATGTGTATTGTGATGGTTAATAGTGTCATCTTGACAGGATCTAGAATCCTGGGAGGTGAACCTCTGGGTGTGTCTATGAGAAATTTTCTACACTGGGTTGAGTCCAAGGGACCTCAGGTGGGAGACACCATTTCAGGGGCCGGGATCCTGGATGTCTGAAAAGGAGAGAATGAGCTGAGTGCGGCACCCCTTGCTCTCCACTCTCTGACTGCAGCCTTCGTGTGACCAGGTGCCTCCTGCTACTACTGCCATGCCTTCCCACCATTGGTCCATGAGCCAAAGTAAGCCCTTTCTTCGTAAGTTACTTTTGTCCCCGTAAGTTACTTTTGTCACCTGTTTCATAACAGCAACAAGTAAAGTGCCCAATATATACATTTAAATAACATAAGGACAGGTGAAGGACTAAAGGAAACATTTTGGAAGAGATAGTAGGGATGGGAATCTGGACGCTTTTATAGCTGGTTAAGATGCTACAGTGTGGCTAGAAACTGCTGGAATTTGTCTCTCTGAGTGAGACAGTGTCCACTGCTGTCCTTTTTTTGAGTTAGTCCTATACTAGGCAGCACAGCACTTAGAGTCCCCGTTCAGATCTAGCCAGCTTTTTTGTCTTGTGTTATCAAAGTACTTCATTTTTTCCTGTTGATAGTATAGGCAGCCAAAAATTATACTCTTTTCTTTTTACTGTTAAGGAGAGTAGAGGCTCCTTAGAGTTACTGTGAGGGACTAACAAGGAATCTCTTGGGTCATTCAGTTGATGTTTTTTTCTTCCTCCACCTAATGTGCAACCTTCTGGAACAAGTCAGTCTTCCTGCTTTGGAAGTACAGGGGACATTTTCCTCTCCTCTGACCCTGCTCTTTGCAAAATGTATACTGGTTGTAAAACAAACCCTGGGGTTTCCATGGCTTCTCTGATCAACAGGACACAGGATTCACTGGAATTGTAGGGCCATTTAAGAGAGTTCAATAGGGGCTAGAGAGATGGCTCAGCAGTTAAGAGCACCAATTGCTCTTGCAGAGAACCAGGTTCGATTCCCAGCACCCACATGGCGACTAAGAACCATCTTTAACTCCAGTTCCAGGGGAATACGACACCCTCTTCTGGCCTCCACAGCATTGCAGCACACAGGTGCACAAACCTACATGCAGACACATTCATACACATAAGAAATAATAGGACCGCCGGGCGTGGTGGCGCACGCCTTTAATCCTAGCACTCGGGAGGCAGAGGCAGGCGGATCTTTGTGAGTTCAAGGCCAGCCTGGTCTACAGAGTGAGTTCCAGGACAGCCTGAGGCTCCAGGGAGACCTTGTCTCAAAAAGACAAAAAAAAAAATAAAAAGAAATATCGGACCCCACTTTAATCCTAGGACATTGGAGTGCAGAGGCAGGCGGATCTTTGTGAATTCAAAGCCAGCTGGTTCTACAGAGTGAGTTCCAGGACAAGCTGGGCTACAGGGAGACCCTGTCTCGAAAAAGACAAAAAAAAAAGAATTTGGAAAAGAAGCCATAAATTATCGGGCTAGAGAGATAAGGATCTAGCGGGTTAGAGCACGGACTGCTTTTAGAGGAGACCCGGGTTGATCCCAGCACCACATGGCGGGCCTGAGAACCATCTTAACTCCAATTCCAGGAGGAACTCCAGTTCCAGGGACCCGAGACCCTCTTCTGACCTCTGCGGGCATAGCACGACACGGGTGCACAAACTACATAAGACAGTACATTCAGACACTTACAAAATAACTAAAATTTTAAAAAAAGAAATAATAAAAATAAGTCAGCATTAGTTCACGTTTTCTTAGCAACTTGGGAGGCAGCAAGGCGGCAGATCTCTGTGAGTCAAGTCCGCCCCTGTCTACAGAGTGAGCTCAGGCAAGCTAGGACTAAAGGAGAATATTTTTCAAAAATAAAAAGAAAAAAAGAAAAGAAAAGAAAAGAAATAAAAAAGAAAAAAAAAGAGAGTGCAATCATTCCCTGGAAGCCAGCTGACCTGGAGGTGTGGATGGATAAGTGCCAAAATATTGGCTGTCTTTTCTTTTTTTGGGGGGGCAGGTCCTTTTTGGACAGGGTCTCCCTTTAGTCCCAGCTGGCCCTGGAGCTTGCTATGTAGACCAGTCTGGCCTTGAACTCACAGAAATCCATCTGCCTCTGCCTCCCAAGTGCCGGGATTAAAGGCATGCACCACCACGCCCAGCTATTGGCTGTCCTTTTGAGTTTTTGTATTCTCTTTAGCTTTGACCTCCAATATTTCATTGTTGAAACCCCCATTTCACTTGTCTTGAAGGGGTATGGTGAGGTTTATATAACATTAATGTAAAGTTCAGACACACAGAGCCTTTAGCTCTCAGATCTATGTACATTGTTCATCACATATATATGGTATTAAATATACCATAATAACCTAGAATAATAGCTATGAACTGAGTTATAAAGTGATCATTAACAACTTTAAGGGCCGAAGAAATAGCTCAGCAGTTATGAGCACTTACTGCTCTATCAGAAGACTGGTTCCCAGTACCCACATCAAGAAACTCACAAATGCCTCTAACTCCAATGGATCTGATGCCCTCTTCTGGCCCCTGTGGACACTGCACCTGCAGAGACACACATGCAAGAACATAAACATAAATGAAAAACAAATCTTAAAGAGACTAGAGAGATGGCTCAGCGGTTAAGAGCACCAACTGCTCTTGCAGAGGACCCGGGTTCGATTCCCAGTATCCACATGGCGGCTAAGGACCATCTTAACTCCAGTTCCAGGGGAATCTGACACCCTCTTCTGACCTCCGTGGCATTGCACTACACGGGTGCACAAACCTACATGCAGACAGTACACTCATACACATAAAAATAAATAAATAAAAATTAAAAAAAAAAAAAGAGACTGGGAGAGATGGATCAGAGGTTAGGAACACTTGCTGTCCTTCCAGAGGAGTTGAGTTCGGTTCCCAGCACCCGCACGACGACTAACAAGCATCCATAACTCCAGTTCCAGGGGATCCAACACCCTCTTCTGGCCTCTGTGGGCACTGCATGTGATGTACTTAACATATATGCAAGCAAAACACTCATATATATAAAACATATAAAACAAAAATAGAAATTTTTTTTGGTCTTTTTGAGACAGGGTCTCCCTGTCCTGGAACTCACTCTGTAGACCAGGCTGGCCTTGAACTCACAAAGATCCACCTGCCTCTGCCTCCCAAGCCCTAGGATTAAAGGCGTGCACCACCATGCTGGGCTAATAAAACATTTTTAAATGTTTTAAAAAAATAAATAGCTGGGCGTGGTGGCGCATGCCTTTAATCCTAGCACTTGGGAGGCAGAGGCAGGCGGATCTCTGTGAGTTCAAGGCCAGTCTGGTCTACAGAGTGAGTTCCAGGTCAGTTGAGACTGAAGGGAGACCCTGTCTCAAAAAAAACACAAAAAGTAATAATAAAAATAATTAATTAATTAATAAATCTTTGGGCTGGGCTGGGTGTGGTGGCACATGGCTTTAATCCCACAACTCTGTGTGTTCAAGGCCAGCCTGGTCTACACAATGAGCTCCAGGCCAGTTGGGAGACCCTGTCTCAAAAGTACCAAAAAATTAATTAATTAATTAATTAAATCTTTATAAAATAAAAAAGTTTTTAAAAACTAAAAGCCAGACCTCGTGGCACATACCTTTAATCCCAGGACTAAGAGGCAGAGGCAAGCAGATCTCTGTGAGTTCCAGACCAGCTGGGGGTACAGAGAGACCCTCTCTAAAAAGACCAAAAAGAACAACAACAAAAAAAAAAACTAAAACAAACAGAAGCTTAAGCTTAAATCCTGACTATTAAGATTTGGTTTCTATAAGGGTCATTTCAAGGGAAGACCCCAGCCGGGCAAAAAATATTCAGGACTCCATTAATGATAACTCAGGTTTTATTTTAGGGCGGGGCAGTCTGGCGTCTGTCTCAGGAGCATGACAGCCAGTAAGCACATGGCTGCTTTAACAGACTTTTTTTGTTGTTGTTGTCTTTTTGAGACAGGGTCTCCCTGTAGCTCCAGCTGTCCTACTATGTAGACCAAGCTGGCCTCAAACTCACAGAGATCGTCCTGCCTCTGCCTCTCCAGTGCTGGGATCAAAGGTGTGGGCCACCACACCAGAGACTTTTAAGGGGAAAGTAGGCAATAGGGTGTGGACAATAGGGCACAGGCGCATAGGGGAAAGTAGGATGTGGGGCAGAATGACCCTTAGGGGGAAGCAGGATATAAGGTGTGGGCGATATCTTGTGGGCTCTCCAGGGAAGTCTGCAATAGCTCGTGGGCTCTTCTGTCTCACAATGGCAAAGCAAGGTTACAGCAACCTTCTCCTGGAGTGTAGGAGCGCAGTCAAGGGTGAACACTTCTCAGGGTTTCAGTGGACTGCAGTCTTACAGTTTCTGTTGATAAAACAAAATCTCACCGGGGGTGGTGGTACATGCCTTTAATCCCAGCACTCGGGAGGCAGAGGCAGGCAGATCTCCTGTGAGTTCGAGGCCAGCCTGGTCTACATAACAAGTTCCAGGTCAGCTGGGACTAAAGGGAGACCCTGTCTCAAAAATACAAAAACAAACAAACAAAAAAGCCACAAAAAAAAACCCCACAAAAAACCAAAAACATAAAATCTCTATTCTTTGAGCTAATTCTTTGTAAATGTTTCTAGGAGCAGATCAATATTTTAAGAAAGCCTTATTGTGCCGAGTGTGGTGGTGCACTCCTTTAATCTTAGCACTTGGGAGGCAGAGGCAGGTGGATCTTTGTGAGTTCAAGGCCAGCCTGATCTACAGAGTTCCAGGACAGCTGGGACTACAGGGAGACCCTGTCTTGAAAAGACAAAAAAAAAAAAGCCTTATTGTTTCAAACAGGGAACTAGATTTTAGTTTTTCTAAAACTAAATTTTGGCCTTATGAATTTTTGAACAACTTACAATTGTAGTCAACTTAATCATATATATATATATATATATATATATATATAGTTTTTTATTGTTTTTTGTTTTGATTTTGGTTTTTTTGGATCGTTTTTTAATTTTTTTTATTGAATTTTCATTTATTCTGTATGTGTATGAATGTACTGTCTGCATGCAAGTCTGTGCACCCGTGTCGTGCAATGCCGCGGAGGTCAGAAGAGGGTCTCGGATTCCCTTGGAACTGGAGTTCTCCTGGAATTGGAGTTTCAGACAGCTCTCGGCCGCCATGTGGGTGCTGGGGATCGAACCCGGGTCCTCTGTAAGAGTGGTCGGCGCTCTTAACCGCTAGGCCATCTCTCCAGCCCCTTTTTGGTCTTTTTGAGACAAGGTTTCCTTTTAGTTCCAGCTGGCCTGGTACTCACTATATAGACCAAGCTGACCTTGAACTCACAGAGACCTACTTGCCTCTGTGTCCTGAGTGCTGGCATTAAAGCCATTACCACCATACCTGGCTACTGTTGTTTGTTTTAGACAGTGTCTCCCTATTGCCCCAGCTGGCCTGGAACTCACCATGTAGATGTAGGTCAGGCGACCTTGATCTCACAGAGATCTGCCTACCTATGTGTCCTGAGTGCTGGGATTAAAGGCATGAGCCACCATCCCCAGTTCAGTATCGCTTTTTTTTTAATTACCATTTATTTATTTTCGTATGTGTATGAATGTACTGTCTGCATGTAGGTTTGTACACCCGTGTCGTGCAATGCCACGGAGGTCAGAAGAGGGTGTCAGATTCCCCTGGAACTGGAGTTCTCCTGGAATTGGAGTTTCAGACAGTTCTTAGCCGCCATGTATCACTTATTTTTTTTTATTGCTTGTGTGTGTGTGTGTGTGTGTGTATGTGTGTGTGTGAATGTGGGTATGTGTGTGCCACAGACAGTAAGTGGAAGCAGAGGACAACTTGTGGGTGTCAGTTCTTTCCTTCTACCGTGTAGGTCCCTGGGACAGAGCTCAGGTTAACACCTTGGCAGACAGCACCTTTACCTACTGAGCCATCTCACTGGCCTCATAACAATTAGTTTTGGTTTTTATTTTAATTTCTAAAGATTTATTTTTATTATTTTGTTTATGTTTATGTATATATGTCTGTGTGAGTGAATGCAATGTGTGCAGGTGCAATTTGTATGGCCCCTGGAAGCCAAAAGAGGGCACTAGATCCCTTTGAACTAGAGTTAAAAGTGGTGGTGAGCTGCCTAATGTGGGTGCCAGGAACCCAACTTGGGTCCTCTGCAAGAGCAACAAACACTCTTAACTGTGAAGTTACCTTTCCAGTCCCAATTATTTTTGTAAGCTTTATCCTCTACAAACCTCTTTGTGAGTCTGGGCATGATGGTGCATGCCTTTAATTCTAGCACTCGGGAGGCAGAGGCAGGCAGATCTCTGTGACCCTGATCTATACAAGGAGTTCCACACCAGCTGGGACTACAGGGAGGCCCTGTCTCAAAAACTAAAACAGCAGAGGCAAGCGGATCTCTGCAAGTTCAAAGCCAACCTGGTCTACATAGTGAGCTCCAGGCCAGCTGGGACTAAAGGGAGAACCTGTCTCAAAAAGACCAAACAAACAAACAAAGCAAACCTCTTTGTGACATACTTTAACATCTGGTTTTACTTTTTTCTATTTGCATTTTGGAACAATAATTGACTTTTGGAAAATATTTTACCATACAAAATCCTTCTCATTCAATAGCATTTACTTTTTCTTTAATCTTTTTTTTATTTTATTTCGTATGTGTATGAATGTACTGTCTGCATGTAGGTTTGTGCACCCATGTCGTGCAATGCCGCAGAGGTCAGAAGAGGGTCTCAGATTCCCCTGGAACTGGAGTTAAAGACGGTTCTCAGCTGCCATGTGGGTGCTGGGAATAGAACCTGGGTCCTCTGCAAGAGCAGTGGCGCTCTTAACTGCTAGGCCATCTCTCCAGCCCCATAATCTTTTTATTGAAAATGTATTTGCAGGCTAGCTAGTTGGCTCTGTGGGTAAGGCCACTTGCCACCAAGGCTGACGACCTGAGCTCAATCTCTAGAATCTACATGATAGAAGGAGAGAGTCAATTCCACAGGTGGTCCTCTGACCTACACATGCACACAACGTGTGCACACACAATAAATAAATAAATAAATAAATAAATAAATAAAGTAAATATAAAAGTTTAAATGTATTTTTGCGCCTATAACTTTGGGGGGGTGTTTTGTTTTGTTTTGTCTTTTTGAGACAGGGTCTCCCTACAGCCCCAGCTATCCTGGAACTCACTATGTAGGCCAGACTGGCCTTGAACTCACAGAGATCCACTTGCCTTTGACTCCTAAGTGCTGGGATTAAAGGCGTGCACCACCACGCCTGGCCTTGTGCCTATAACTTTTTATATCTTTTTTTTACTTGGCGATTTATTTTTGCCTTTTTTTTTCTTTACATTTCCTGGGTAAAGAATGGGGGAGGGTATCTCACGGAAGTCTGGCTGGCCTGGAACTCCTGAGCCTCCTGCCTCCATTTCTGACATTGTGATGACAGGTGTGTATCACCATGTGAGCAAAGTGAGAGTTTGCTGATGTGCATGACTGGGGACAAACACACAGCTGTGCTGCCATGACACGAGTGCTCTACCATAGCTGCAATGTCGGCCTTTGTTTTTTCTTAATAAAATGAATTAACGGCTGAGCATGGTGGCGCACGCCTTTAATCTTAGCACTTGGGAGGCAGAAGCAGGCGGATCTCTGTGAGTTGAAGGTCAGCCTGGTCTACAGAGTGAGTTCCAGGCCAGCTGGGGCTATAGGGAGACCCTGTCTCAAAAAGACCAAAAAAATAAAAAATAAAATAAATAAAATAAAATGAATTAACTTTTTTTTTTGGTCTTTTTTGAGACAGGGTCTCCCAATACTCCAGCTGGCCTGGAATTTGCTATGTAGACCAGGTTGGCCTTGAACTCATAGAGATCCACCTGCCTCTGCCTCCTGAGTACTGGGACTAAAGTTATGTGCCACCATGCCTGGCAAAAATAAAGTAATATCTTTTTAAAATATTTCTATTTTATTATTTTTTATGTGTATGAGTGTACTCTGTGCATGTAGGTTGGTGGACCCATGTTGTACAATGCCGTGGAGGTCAGAAGAGGGCATCGGATTCCCTGGGAACTGGAGTTAAAGGCGGTTCTCAGCTGCCATGTGAGTGCTGGGAATCAAACCTGATCCTCTGCAAGAGCAGTCCGTGCTCTTAACTACTAAGCCATCTCTCCAACCCCAAAAGTAATATCTTTTTTTTTTCACATGTGTATGAATGTATTGTCTGCATGTGGGTCTGTGCACCTGTGTTGTGCAATGCCGCGGAGGTCAGAAGAGGGTGTCAGATTCCCCTGGAACTGGAGTTAAAGACGGTTTTCAGCCGCCATGTGGGTGCTGGGGATTGAACCCGGGTCCTCTGCAAGAGCAGTCAGTACTCTTAACCGCTAGGCTATCTCTCCAGCCCCCCAAAAGTAATTATCTTAATAAAAACCCAAGAGACTGTATTTGAAACAGAAAACATGGATATTGATCTAAAACACATTTACAAACACATACATCTGAAAGAGTATTTGGTTTTACTTCCTGAAATCAAGTGCAGCTGGACACTGTGCTCAACATTTTTAAAAATTTTTTTATTTATTAGCTGGATGTGGTGGCCCATGCCTTTAATTCCAGCACTGGGAAGGCAGAGGCAGGTGGATCTCTGTGAGTTCGAGGCCAGCCTGGTCTACACAGTGAGTTCTAGGACAGCTGGAGCTACAGGGAGACCCTGTCTCAAAAAGACAAAAAAAAATTTTATTTATTATGTGTATATTGTCTGCACGTATGTAAAATGTACCCGTGTCATGCAATCCCTGTAGAGGTCAGAAGAAAGTGTCAGATTCCCCTAGAACTAGAGTTATAGACAACTATTAGATGCCATGTTGGTGCTATGATTCAAACCTGGGTCTTCTGCAAGAACAGCCAGTGCTCTTAATCACTAAACTATCTTTCCAGCATCTGTCCTCAACATTTTAGCATTGAGCAAATCCCCAGAGTGTAGGAATAAAACCAGAAGTATCAAAGCCAGAAGCTGCCTTGGATGATAGGAAGCTTGACAAGGTGGTACCTGCCAGTTGTTTCTCTGACAGCACAGCCAGGTCCTGGAGCACAGGGAACCTAGTGGAGACCCAGAGTTAATATCCAGGACAGGTGTCTTGTGCCTGCTTACCTGCGTTCCACCAGGAACACAGCCAGTGTGAAATGATTCTCATGGAATTTAGCTTCACTTTGTGCAAAAATCCCAGGACACAGAGCTGACCCCTTTCTTTCCCTGTCAAGCTCCATGTCTGTATAATTTGGCCAAATCAGTCCACATATGTTCAGTTGATGCCCAGCAGGTACCTGCTCATCCATTAATTCACTAATTAATTCCAAAAAATAATTACTGATCACCCATCATAGCCAGGCACTATTCCAAGTACTGGAGCCAAATCTTTGCCTTCCTGGAGCAATTTCATGTAGAAGACAAAGACCTGAGCAAGATTAATAGGAAATCACTGACCATGGAACATGTTCTTAACCCCACACACACACCAAAAAAAAAAAAAAAAAACCCACTGGCACCAAGTAAGCATACCTCGATGTGTGTTATGTGTAAGCTCCCACTTATCTGCATAAAAACACAAGCCATTTTTGTAATCCCTAACGCTCACACTGGTAACTATGTAGTCAGGTATTTGTGAACAGGCTCCTCCCTCCCTGCCCTTCTCAGAGGGCTGACACATTGTGACCAAAAGTAGTAACGACAAGCCTGTTGCTGTTAGCTGGCATCTCAGACACTGAGCCTCTCCCTTAGTGTCCTAAGAGGACCACAGCCCACTCTGTAGACATGGCTCTGGGTTCTACCCTTGGTATCTGTTCTAGTTTCTCTTCAATTGCTGTGACAAAATACTCTGACCAACACCAACTTAGGGAGGAAGGGGTTTATTCAGCTCACATCTCCTGGGTCCCAGTTCATCACTGAGGGACCCCAAGGAACTCAGTGCAGGAGGAACCTGGAGGCAGGAGCTGAAGCACAGGCCATGGAGGAATGCTGCTTACTGGCTTGCTCCCCTGGCCCATGCCCAGCTGGCTTTCTTATACTGTACATAACAACCTGCCTGGGGGGGCACCGCCCATTGTGGGCTGGGCCCTCCCACATTGCTCAACAATCAAGACAGTACTCCACAGACATGGCCACAAGCCAGTCCAACAGAGCCAATTCCCCAACTGAGGCTCCCTCAACCCAGGTATGTCAAGTTGACACTAAAGCTATCCAGCACAGTATCCTTAGAGGTGTCCCTCTGTGTGGGCAATGAACCCAGCCCAGACAAGTTCTTTCATCCACTCCATTCACACCCTGATCATTTGCCCCAAAGCACCACCAAACACAGTGTCTGTCTTAGTTTGGTCTCCACTGCTACGACAAAACATTGACCATCAGAGCGCCACCTTGGCCTCCCCACCTTTCGTGGGCTCATCGCTCTGGGGAACCAGCACCATGGTGTCGGGCGGCAAGATCAGCCCATCCATCTTCAACAGCAACCTGGCCAACCTGGAATGCCTGCACATGCTTGACTCGGGGGGGGGGGG
>VZQC01014962.1:355431-436997 GCA_009823505.1 Rhizomys pruinosus
GCTGGGGATCGAACCCGGGTCCTCTGTAAGAGCGGTCGGTGCTCTTAACCGCTAGGCCATCTCTCCAGCCCCGGCAGTGCTGCTTTTCTGAGCAGTTCCAGTCATTAAAATCTACTGTGCAGGATGTTGAAGAGGTTAGAAATTAGTGTGTATAAACTATCTTTTTTTTAATATTTTTTTTAAATTTTACTTTATTTTTGTATGTGTATAAATGTACTGTCTGCTTGCAGGTTTGTGCACCCGTGTCATGCAATGCCGCGGAGGTCAGAAGAGGGTCTCGGATTCCCCTGGAAATGGAGTTCTCCTGGAATTGGAGTTTCAGACAGTTCTTGGCCGCCATGTGGGTGCTGGGGATCGAACCCAGGTCCTCTGTAAGAGCGGTCAGCACTCTTAACTGCTAGGCCATCTCTCCAGCCCTAAACTACCTTTTTTAGGGATGCAATTTATAGATGAATGTGATGAAATAATCTGTTTATACTGGGAGTATGATTTTTTGTAAGGAGGGAAAACATGACTTTGTTAAGGTTAAAAGTAGAAATGTGGGGCTGGAGAGATAGCCTAGTGGTTAAGAGCACCGACTGCTCTTGCAGAGGACCCGGGTTCAATCCCCAGCACCCAGATGGCAGCTGAGAACCGTCTGTAACTCCAATTCCAGGAGAACTCCAGTTCCAGGGGAATCCGAGACCCTCTTCTGACCTCCGAGGCATTGTACGACATGGGTACACAAACCTACATGCAGACAGTACATTCATACACATATGAAATAAATAAAATTTTTAAAAAAAGTAGAAATGTGTCTTGCTGTCTGAAGAGAAAAATTAGCTACTATGAAAACCTCCCCCCCGCATTTAAAATGTTTTTTAATTTTTTTAATTTTCTATTTTTTATTTATTTTTATTTATTTTTGTATGTGTATGAACGTACTGTCTGAATGTAGGTTTGTGCACCCAAGTCGTGCAATGCTGCGGAGGTCAGAAGAGGGTATTGGATTCCCCTGGAACTGGAGTTAGAGCTGGTTTTCAGCCACCATGTGCATGCTGGGGATCGAACCCGGGTCCTCTGCAAGAGCAGTCGGCGCTAGGCCATCTCTCCAGCCCCTATTTTCTATTTTTTATGTGTGAATGTACTATCTGCATGTAGGTTGGTGCACTTGTGTCGTGCAGTGCCACTGAGGTCAGAAGAGGGTGTCCGATTCCCCTGGAACTGGAGTTAAAGAAGGTACTCAGCTGCCATGTGGGTGCTGGGAATGGAACTCGGGTCCTCTGCAAGAGCAGACGGCGCTCCCAACCGCTGAGCCATCTCTCCAGCCCCGCCCCCCCCACTGCATTTTTAAAAAGAATGTTCTGTTGTTTCCCAGCTTTATCCCTAAAGCAAATGACATACTTAATTTTCCTCTTCTGTGCCACTTGTGATTTGTTTATATGCTTATCATATGAGTGGAATGGAACTGAAAACATAAGTTTGGGTATGGCGGCATCTGAAACTTTTTCTCTTTTTCTCTTGCACTTGGTTTATTATGTATTTTTTTTATTTATTTATTTTTTTTGTATGTGTATGAATGTACTGTCTGCATGTAGGTTTGTGCACCCTTGTTGTGCAATGCTGCGAAGGTCAGAGAGGGTGTCGGATTCCCCTGGAACTGGAGTTCTCCTGGAATTGGAGTTACAGATGGTTCTCAGCTGCCATCTGGGTGCTGGGGATCGAACCCGGGTCCTCTGCAAGAGCAGTCAGCGCTCTTAACCGCTAGGCCATCTCTCCAGCCCTGTTTATTATGTATTAAGCCCAGGGTTTGGTCAAAGCAGGTGGCTCAGTGATTTCTTCCTGCTCCTGGTTCTTACTCTCAACCTCCATTAGGGATATGAAATAATGCTGTTATGTTAGCTGTGAGCAGAAAGAAAAAAGTACAGTCTCTCTTGGAAGTTCCCTGGGATCAAATACTGACTCTGCCCCTTTCTAGCTCTTTGACCATAATAAATCACCCTATCTGTTTTCACTATTAACTCATATGCTGAACGGAACTATAACTACATTCAGGGCTATGTTGAGAATTAAGAGAATATTTAAAGATTTTATGCATATTCTTGAGCATGAACATCAACATCATCATTCAGAAAACAAGACGCATTCTAAAAACACCATAGGAAATGTTCCTGCTCTCGATCAGGATCAGATTCAGATGATGATGACCGCCATTCAAAGAAAAAAAGGCAGCGATCAGAGTCCCATTCTGCTTCAAAACATTCTTCTAGTGCCGAATCTGAGAGAAGTTATAAGAAATCAAAAAAGCGCCGGGCGTGGTGGCGCACGCCTTTAATCCTAGCACTTGGGAGGCAGAGGCAGGCGGATCTTTGTGAGTTCAAGGCCAGCCTGGTCTACAGAGTGAGTTCCAGGACAGCTGGGGCTATAGGGAGACCCTGTCTCAAAAAGACCAAAAAAAAAAAGAAAGCAAAGCGCAGAAGAAATCTTTTGGAGCAACTGGATGATGATCAATAAATTATACCAAATATATGTTTAAAAAAAAAGAGGTAATGTGATATTAAGCCTGTGGTACTAAACTTCAGAGGATGCTCAACACAAAGTGGCTAGTATGATGTCTGTTTTGTGAGTTATAAAGCATTTTGTTTCAATCTCATTAAGCCCCTGTATTCTATAAGAGTGTAGTTATTTTTGTATTATTATTATTATTATTATTATTATTATTATTATTTGTCTTTTTGAGACAGGGTCTCCCTGTAGCCCCAGCTGTCCTAGAACTCACTCTGTAGACCAGGCTGGCCTTGAACTCACAAAGATCCGCCTGCCTCTGCCTCCTGAGTGCTAGGATTAAAGGCGTGCGCTACCACGCCCTGCTATCTTATTATTATAATGAGAAAATGAAACTCTGCAGTGGGCTGGTGCCTGGGAAGAGTCCCATACTGAACAGGCCTTCTGGTCTCTACTGCTATAACTACTGTGGCTTCCTCAATTAAAAATAGAGCTCTTGGGAAGTGGGATAGAAAAAAAAACTTATTTTCCTTGTCTTATTTTCTTTTTATTTATTTTATTTATTTATGTGTATGAATGTACCGTCTGCATGTAGGTTTGTGCACCCATGTCATGCAATGCCGCGGAGGTCAGAAAAGGGTGTTGGATTCCCCTGGAACTGGAGTCAAAAACGATTCTTAGCCACCATGTGGGTGCTGGAGATCGAACACTGGTCCTCTGCAAGAGCAGCCGGCGCTCTTAACTACTAGGCCATCTTAGGCCATCTCTCCAGCCCCTTGTCTTATTTTCAGTTTAACTGTACTCTCTAAAGAATCAGAGTAAATCAAAAACATTCTAGACTATGGATTTTGACTCCAAGGATAAAGATTTTATTCTAAGGAAGAAGCAATAAGCTGAGATGATAGGATATAGAATTAACCCATAGGGCTGGCAAGATGGCATAGTGGTTAAGAGTGCCAACTGCTCTTGCAGAGGACCAGGTTCGATCCCCAGCACCCACATGGCGGCTGAGAACCATCTTTAACTCCAGTTCCAGGGGAATCCGACGCCCTCTTCTGACCTCCATGGCATTGCATGACATGGGTGCACCAACCTACATACAGACAGTACACTCATACACATAAAAAAATAATAAATTTTTGCCGGGTGGCGCACGCCTTTGGTCCTAGCACTTGGGAGGCAGAGGCAGGCGGATCTTTGTGAGTTCAAGGCCAACCTGGTCTACAGAGTGAGTTCCAGGACAGATGGGGCTACAGGGGGACCCTGTCTCGAAAAAGACCAAAATAAATAAATAAATAAATAAATTTTTAAAAAATAAAAAAGGTTTGTTTCATGAATAATAGCATTTAATCAAATCACACAAAGCAAGGCATATATAAATAACTTTTATGAAAAAGCGTAGATTATAATATCAGACATGACAAAGATTTGTATTTGTTGGGCAACATGTTTTTCTGGCTTTTATTTTCTTTTAAAGAAAAAACATTGACCAAACAACCAACTTAGGAAGGCTGGAGAGATGGCTCAGCGGCTAAGAGCACTGGTTGCTCTTACAGAGAACCTTAGTTTGATTCCCAGCACCCACATGGCAGCTAACTCCAGTTCCAGGGGAATCTGACACCCTCTTCTGGCCTCTGCAGGCACTGCACAACACAGGTGCACTTGCATACATGCAGGGAATACATTCATACATGTAAAATAATAAAAATGAGTTGGGCATGGTGGTACACACCTTTAATCCCAGCACTTGGGAGGCAGAGGCAGGCAGATCTGTGTGTTCAAGGCCAGCTGGGACTAAAGTGAGACCCTATCTCAAAAGACCAAATAATAAGTTTACATAATAAATATTAAAAAAAAAAGTTGTTCCCTATCTCAAAAAGACCAAAATAAAATATAAAATAAAATAAAAAATAAAATAATAAAATAAAAAATAAAAAAAAAACAAATTAAACCTGGGCGTGGTGGTGTATGCCTTTAAATCCCAGCACTTGGGAGGCAGAGGCAGGCGGATCTCTGTGAGTTCAAGGCCAGCCTGGTCCACATAGCAATTCCTGGACAGGTGCAGCTGCAGGGAGACCCGGTCTCAAAAAAAAAAAAAAGTTGAAGGGAGTTAAGTATTTATTTCATCTTACACATCCAGGTATCATCTTACACATCCAGGTAACAGTTCATCCATGAGGGAATTCCAGGCAGGAACTCAGGGTAGGAGCCTGGAGACAGAAGCTGAAGTAGAGATGGAGGAACACTGCTTATTGGCTTGCTCTCCTTGGCTAGCTCAGCTCTTCAGCTGCTCAGCTTCTTTTCATATGCAGCTCAGGCTCATCAGCCCACAAACAGTACCACCCGCAGTGAGCTGGGCCTTCCTGCTTCAGCTAGCAATCAAAAAGATATCCCACAGACATGCCTGCAGCCCAGTCAGAGGGAGGAAATTCTTCAGTTGAGGCTCCCCCTTCCGGGGTGTGTCTAGAGTGCACTAAATTGACAAAAACTAATCAGCACAGAGTCCTTCAGGGGGCAGAAGAGAAGCCAAAGCAGGAGGCCTTTGAGAGAGCCCTGTGTGGAATCTGAGCATCTTCTGAAGCTGCACATGTCTGTCACTGAGGCCTATGTTTGACCTCCCACAAACCTTCGCGCAGCTGGCCACTCAGCTCTGGACACCGGTGCTTCCTTGATAACCTTCCTTTTCCTCAGGTGCTCACTCCCTTGCAAGTTGCTCTTCTGGACTCAGTGCCTTTCCTTAAACCCCAGCATAGTCTTTTTTGCCTCTCCTGGATGGGACCTTATCTCTGGACCTCAAACATACCTGCCTGGGCTCTTCTGTCAGTTTGGGAAGCTAGAGGCCAAGTTCTTGGCTACATGCTAGACTCCTAATCGGTGCCCACGCCCAATCTGCCTGGGAGCAAGAGACATGACAAACTAGGCAACCAGGGACTCCTCAGTTGTGTCAGCCAGTTGTTTTCCCTCAGTGCTCTGCTGGTCAGATGTGGGTAGAACTTACATTTTCCACACCCCAGCAGTGTGGTAAGTGTTGTTATAAAAAGGACACGCACCCCCAGCCCCCAGATAAAAAGGCACATGAGGCTTAAGTCACGCCAGGAACATGTTTACTTCCATGTGGGACTGCCAGCACGGGCCACCTGCAGACGTGTGGTGGAACCGGACAGCATGGCAGGGGGCTAGGACAGGGGCAGGGAGAGGGGCAGAGAGAGAAATGGCGGCTGGGGTCCACCCATTTATAGCCATGGGACGGGACCTCAGGTACAGGGGAAGGGGTCAGAAGATTGACAGCTTCTGGAGGAAGTGGGCACCTGTGTCCCTTGGGATTCTGGGAAGCCCAGACCTAACAGTAAGGATGTGAAAGCAGAACACAGCCATGCTCTGAGACCAAGCCTGGCCTTGGCCTTTCTCTTTGATGATAATAATGACTTAGTGGTTGGAAGTAACAGCCACTCTAAGCGTGGAATGGGGCACAGAGAGACAACCAAGCCCAGGTCATTGTCCAAACCCACTGTTTGGAATCCTGGACTTTGTGCAGGCTCCCTGTGTACTGCTGGGACTCAGCAAACCTGATGACCATGGGTCTGGTCACCTCCCCCCACGTGGAAGGGAAAGAGCATGACTCTCTAAGGCTGCCCAGCTTTCCTACCTGGAGTACTGGCAGGCAAGTTCTGCAAATGCAGAATCCAGGTGGGATGTTTGCGAGGTGCCCCAGACCCTAGGGACAAATGGTTCCCATTCGGAGCTTAGAGTGGAAAGGAGGGCACACCTACATAAGTTATCTTTGGAGTCTCAGTCTCGGTAGGCTGGGCTGCAGTGCAGGGAGACCCTCAGAGTCAGAGGTTTAGCCTCAACGTGAAGAGGAAGCATGGGGCATCCATCCAGATCTGGGATGGAGGAAAAGACAGGTGTTCTTATTCCTGAGTAAAATAATCTGGATATTAGCTCTTGGCAGCTAAAAGCAAATCTGTACATTTTTTCCACTACTCTGTGGGTGGCCTGTCACTGTCTAAACTGAGTCTCTGATGCACAAGTTTTTCCTTTTTGATGAAGTACAATTTATCTAAGTTTGCTCTTGTTGCCAGTAATTTTGGTGCCACATCCAAGAAATCATTGTCCAGTACCAGTGAAGCTTCCTCCATTTCCATTCAAGAGTTTTATAAGTGTTACACCTCTAAGTCTTGGACCCATGTTTGATGAACTAGCTTTTATGTATGGTATGAGATAGGAATCCACCATCATTCTTTTGCTTGAAAATCTTTTGTTGAAACAGACCCAAGAATAGTGGCCCCTGTTCACAATCCCGTGTGCAGAGCCTGGTTCCCACCAGACCAGGAGAGGAGGACCCCAGGGAGATGGAGTCCTGCTCCGACAGATTCTTGTAAGAGTGGGAACAGCAGTCAGAGCCCTTCCTTTGGATTTATGTTCACTTATTCTAAGCTTCTAGGCTGAGGAACCCAGAGCCAAAGTAGCCTTCTGTCCATCTCAAACCATCCTCCATCCAAATACCCGCCTCCCTCCCTTCAATTCTGACACTCCCTGTAGCATAAGGGCCTTTGGACTTCACACCATATATGTCAGAATGGGATTCTCTGTGCTGGTTGAAACTGAGCACTCAAGACCAAGTGCAAGTGTCTCCTGCATCCATTCAGCCAACACTGAACTGAAACCATAGTCCTTTCTTACTTTTCCTACCCTACGACCTTCTGCAGCATCCCATAATCCATGTATCAAGCCCTCCACAACCATATCCCACATCCTGTTGGTCTCTGCAAATGTCCCTCACTACGACCCTCCAAGATATCTCCACTTGGCCAGCTCTGCCTTCCCTCTGACCCTGGTGATGATGGGGCGTTCCTATTCCTCCAGAAAGCCCCCCACATGAGTCCAGGCCAAGCTCAACTGTGGGGCTAGAGAGATGGCTCGGTGGTTAAGAGTTGTTCTTGCAGAAGATCCAGGCTCAGTTCCCAACACCCACCTGACAGCTACCAAACATCCATCCAAATACAGGGGATCTGACACCCTCTTCTGGCCTCCACAGGCATTGCATGACACAGGTGCACTTACATACCTGCAGGAAGTACATTCATACACATAAAATAATTTTTTTTGTCTTTTTGAAATGGGGTCAATCTCCAGCTCCAGCTGCCCTGGAACTCACTATGTAGACCAGGCTGGCCCTGATCTCACAGATCTGTTACCTCTACCTCTGAGTGCTAGGATTAAAAGCTGGTGCCACCATACAGGGGCTTAAAATACTTTAATTTATTTTTTTATATGTATGAGTGTACTATCTGCATGGAGGTGTGTGCACCTGTGTCATGCAATGCCGCGGAGGTCAGAAGAGGGTGTCAGATTCTCCTGGAACTGGAGTTAAAGATGGTTCTTAGCTGCCATGTGGGTGCTGGGAATCAAACCCAGATCTTCTGCAAGAGCAGTCGGCGCTCTTAACAGCTGAGCCATCTCTCCAGCCCTTAAAATACTTTTTATTTATTTATTATTTTTTTATGTGTACGAATGTACTGTCTGCATGTAGGTTTGTGCACTTGTGTCATGCAGTGCTGCGGAGGTCAGAAAAGGGATTCCCCTGGAACTGGAGTTCTCCTGGAATTGGAGTTATATACGGTTCTCAGCCACCATGTGGGTGCTGGGGATCGAACCCTGGTCCTCTGCAAGAGCAGTCGGTGCTCTTAACCGCTAGGCCATCCCTCCAGCCCCATAAAATACTTTTTTTTTTGTCTTTTCAAGACAGGTTATAAAATACTTTTTAAATGTAGACTACGGGGCTGGGGAGAGATGGCTCAGCGGTTAAGAGCGCCAACTGCTCTTGCAGAAGACCCGGGTTTGATTCCCAACACCTGGGTGGTGGCAAACGCCTTTAATCCTAGCACTTGGGAAGCAGAGGCAGGCGGATCTCTTGTGAGTTCAAGGCCAGCCTGGTCTACAGAGTGAGTTTTAGACCAGCTGGGGCCATAGGGAGACCCTGTCTCAAAAAAAAAAAAAAAATGTAGGCTCCATCGCCATTGTGGTAGTACATGCCTAGCCACTGGCCCAGAGATGAAGGTTCCCAGATAACCTGCTGTTGTTGACTTTGGCCCCTGGGGGTACAGTCTACAGGTCAGGACAGACTCACTGAAGTCTTCACAGGCAGGTAGCAAGGGCTCCTACCTAGTTAGACCCTATCTACAGCTAAGCCCCAGTGAGAGACCAGGGTCTGCCACCCATCCTGATTTTACTCTTCCTTCAAAACAGGTGGCCAGGAACATGAGAAATTCATAGGCCGGGCTCCTGGGTGCACTAGGCAGGTGTGAAAAAGGGACATGCGGCCATAATCCCCATCCTGGAGAGCCCAACAGCCTGACTTGGCCAGCTGTGGAACTCCTAGAGGGAGAAAGAGTGGTCAAAGAAGGACATAGGGTGGTGAGTGAATAAATGGACGGCTAGACAGATAAATGAATGGGTGGATGAAGGCTGGTCACTCTTATGGTGCCCAGCACACCTCCTTTGAAGACTCCTGCACCCTCACTCCCCCATAGCCCAACCATTCCAGGAGCCCCTTGTCTTGGGTTATTAACACGAGGGCTCAGACACGTGTTCTCAAGCTGAGCAGGCTCCAGGCTGGCCACCAGAGGGCCAGTCCCATCCGAGAAGCTTCTGGGCCACGGTGCCAGGTCTCTGGGACCTGGCAGAGAAAACTGGACGGAGCGACAGCCCAAACGGGCTGTGTCCAGCGGGTCCAGCAGAAGCCGTGCAGGGATTTGTGGTGGAGCTATAGTGCCGGCAAAGGGTTAGAAGCAGGAACAGAAAGAGACCCGGGAAGAGTCCCAACTTCCGCCCCTCCCCCACCGCTCTTTGCCCCTCCTCCATCGACCTCCGCCCCTCCCCCACGACTCAGGCCCCTTTCCCCTCCCCCACCAAGGACCGGCTTGCAGGTTAGGGAGCGTCCACTTTTCTCCTCCCGTCGGTCATGCATACGTTTGGCCCTTTGTATGAGGCCACCTCATTGGGCGGATTCGAGCAAAGCCCCGCCCAAGTCCCTGAACAAGCCAATTGCAGGGGACTTCACAGTGCTCAGCGCTCTGGGGATCATCACCCTCCTGCGACGATTCGGAAGATGCGTAGGCCTCAGTCTTCTTTGCCCCCTGTACCCAGGCTATGATCCCAAGGAGAACTTCCAAGCCCGTGTCTGGGAAATTGCTCGCTGGGCATCTGGACTGTCATTGGAAATCTAGGCTTCTCTTTCCCCGCACGGCTCTCCGGCGTGTCCTGGAGTGGACGTGCTCACCTCGAACGGGAGTTTGCAGACGCTCCCTCACACTGGGGACGCGGTCCCTTTAAGGGCACAGGCGTCCAGCGCGCCGCCTGCCTGGACACGCGCCCGGAGCCCAGGCTTTCCGGGCGGACGCGGGCTACGGGAGCGCGGTAGAAGAGCGCGGGCGGCAACGAGCGCGCATCGGCGCAGACCGCTTGAGGCGCGGGGTGCAGGGGGCGATGCGAGGGCCAGGCCCGCGGCGGGCAGCCGGGCTCAAGTCCCGCCCCGCCCCGCCCCGCCCCGCCCGCTGGGGTCCTGCACTCGGGGCTGCGCGCGGCGGGCGCGGAGGGAAGTCCCGAGACAAAGGAGCGCCGCCGCCTCTGCCGCCGCGACGGTCCGGGCCGCGGTCGCCCAGGTGAGCCGCTGCTGTCCTGCGCGCGCTCCCTGACCCCCTACCCCGCGTCGCCGCCGTTCTCATCGAGCTTCCGGGAGACTAGGATCCGAGCGACCGTGGCCTCCCTCTCGCCTCCGGGCCTCTACTCTCCCGCCCTCGGGGCGCCAGGGCCCAGCTGCTGTGCCCTGGCGAGTACCGAGTTCAGACCACCGTCCGCTAGCCTTCCAGGCGGGCTGAATTTCCCTGACCCCACAACAGAATATCCGAGTTTCCCAGCGGCTCGCAGACATGCTTTGGGCGGTGCTGGGCCCGGGTAGTTGGACGAGCGGGAGGGAAGGCCGTGGGCACTGGGCCGTGTCGCGGCCTGCAGGTGCCGCACAGACTTCGTTCGCGTCGTCGGTTGGCAAGACGCTGTGTCTGCTCTTTGGGTTTTGTGGGTGTCGTGTTCCGACTCTTTGCCCCACTATCCTTTATTCTTAAGAAACTTAAGTCTTAGTAAGTGTTCTTCCTACCTACACGAAAAGGACATCGAGGGGCCTGATTTTAAAGAGGTTCTCTCCCTTAGGCCTCGAGGGGTTGCAGACCGGCCTTCCGCTGGCTGTCTTCGACTTTGGAATTTATTTAAACAACCTGGTGTCCTGAGTGAATGAAAGGTCCGTAGAGCTTGGGAAGTGTGTTTGGGTGGAGAGGCCATTTAACCTTATCTGTGAGCCAGCAGTTAGTGTTGGTACCCATGTTGCAAATGAGTGAGTCGAGGTGGGCGGAGATAAACAACTTTGCACCGGCTCTTAGACCAGTAAAAGTAGCTCCGAAAGCCCTTGGTGGCTCCCGACAGGAGTAGCACCCTGCAGGAGTCCTGGAGAAGCGAAAGGACCTGGCTGTTGCCTGTGTCTGATAGTTGAGGGTGAGTTTTTTTGGGGGGCTGGGGGAAGGGTTGCTTTTTGTTTTATTTTGTCTTTGCTGCTCTGAAGTGGCTAACACTCATTGCTCATAAATGGCTTTTAACTTGGGAAGGCAAGTTGTGTTTAAGTGGCTTTTGGAGTGCTAGGAGGACCTAGCACTTGAGGACCCCATTTCTTTGTAAATCAGTCCAGGTGTGCCCTTAGGGCCCCTTTCCCTGACCATTCTGTCTCCTGACCCTGACCCTATGGGGTAGGAGGCCTTTAAGAAACTAGTAGGCCTTGGAGAGATGAGATCCAGCCTTCCTTGTCTTCCCTCCTTTTTGAGACAGGGTCTTACTTTGCCATCCTGGCTCCTCTGTCTTTCCTTCACACTCAGGACAACCACAGTTGAGTGCCATGGCAGAGGTCTCTGGGCAGGCAACTTTGTCCAGCAGTGCCCAGGTCCCTCTCTACAGAACACTGGCCTGGAGTTCAGAGACCTGTTTGGAAACCTCACCTAGTCTTGCTTGCGATCTTCTGCCATCTGATCACCCGCTTAGCAGACCAGCAGAGGGCCCTGCTAGCCAGCACTGTCTTATCAGGCTGGCAGCTCCTCTACAGCCTGCCCTGGGGTTTCTCACCCTCCAAGGCAGGGAAATGAATGAGTGCTTGTGCCCTCCAGCCTGAGGGGTGAGGTCCAAGGAGCCTAGAAGTGGAATTGGGCCTATCCTTTGAGAAGAACCAGTTGAAGAGTCCGAGTCACTTGTGAAAGTGAAGCCCTAGGCCTCTAAGCTCTGCTCTAACACTGGAGACCCTCAGGTCTGCTTCCCCATCCCCCTCTGACCAGACAGTTCAGAGCTGGCCCTTCGGAACTGCCGTGTTTCTTGTGTCTTTACTCAGTATCACCAGGATTTGGTGACCCCTTGCTTTTCCTCATTAGTAAGCCCCCATTGGCAGCAACCTGTGTCTTCCCCTTCGTTTAAAGGAGTGTCACCCTAATCCTAAGTTTTCTGAGGGGATATTCAGACAGGTGTGAGAGCTGCGTGGCATCACCTGAAGTGGTTATGCTTGTTCTGGTCCGGCTCTGGCTACTCTAGGAGAGGCCGTACTAGGCTCTGCACTCTTGTGTTGGGGAAGGGAAGTTTTGGTTTGTGCCTCTGTTTTGGACTGATTTGTTCTTGAGATGAAGAAGATACTTTAATTTGCACAGTTTGGGTTTCAGGGCTGGAGTCAGTTGGCCCTTGGGGGCTCATTTGTCACAGTCTTAGCCTTCTGGCTTGCACTTCTTAAGTTTCTCTTTTTCATGTTGGCTTTGGGTATGTATATAGGATATTTGAAGTCCAGTACCAGGTGTATATATTTTATAGTGACCTCACCCAAGTTTTTGAATCCTGGACTCAGCTGGGTGTGGTGGCGCATGTCTTTTATCTCAGCACTCGAGGGAAAAGCAGGAAAAGCAGGTGGATCTCTCTTGAGTTCAAGGCTAGCCTGGTCTACATTGCAAGTTCCAGACCAGCTGGGGCTGGAGGGAGACCATGTCTCAAAAAGACCAAAAAATAAATAATTGAGTCCTGGGCTGCTGCAGCCTCTGGAACAGGCCTCATTCCACTTATCCCCTTGGTAAAAGTCATCAAAAGCCATCTATGGCCAGGTATGATAGCACACATCTTCAATTCCAGCACTCAGAAGGCAGAGGCAGGCAGATCTCTTGAATTCCAGGCCAGCCTTATCTCTTTTTAAAAAAAAAAAAGCCATCTAAGAGTAAGATGTGGTTCATGCCTGTAATTTCAGTATTCAGGAAGCTAGGCAGGAGGATTGTTACGAGTTTAGGCTAGCCTGAGCTGCAATGTGAGACTATATATTTTTTTTTAACCTCCCAGGACTGCAGTGCAGGACTCCACTAGGTTGCTTTGAGCCAGTGTTCTGTTAAAGTGATGCCTAAGAACAGCTTGCTGACAGATGGAAAGGTGTCTCTAACCTGTAGCGTAGGCAGTGCAGGTTGTGTGAGCTACTGAGGTTCCGTGGGGCTTGTGCTGGGTAAAGGGTGCGGATGATTGCCAAGGTAGCCATGGGTTTGTGGGCAAAGTGGGCAGCCTGAGCTGAGTATGGGTTGTAGGGAGATCTAGTTGATGCCTGCCAAAGGCTGTGGGGGGAACTGCTGTCCTAGCACAAATCAAAGGCCTGAGGTTTCAGGAGGCTCTGCTTCAGAGTGAGGACTCTGAAGGCCAGCCTAGTGGTCAGACACCACTTTGAGCTGAGAATGAAGACTAGACTGGTGCTGGTCCTGCTGGGAGATTATGCCCACAAGCCCAATGGAGTCGCACATAGAATGACTTGGGCTTGAGTTGGGGATCAGGTGTGAGACCCTTTCCCTCCAAGAAGCAGCTCGGTGGGAGCCACTCCACAAGATGCCCTCGCCTTGCTAGATCTTGCTCCAGGGGTATCTTCCCTGGAACCCACATTCCCATAGGTCCCAGTGCTCCATAGGCTTGGGGCCTCTGGGCCTTGTTTCATGCAATAAAGAAAACAAGCTGATGGCAGCCAGGTCGAGATCAAGTCAAGATGATAGCAAGCTGTGGGACCTGCCTACCGGCTATCCTGTGGTGTTGGGTCCATGGCCCTTGGTAGACATGCTCCTTCACCTAAAGCCAAGTGGGGCCTGGGGGGCCTTGTCTAGATGTGCCAAGGTAGGCCCTGGCAAATGCTGCTGGACACTCCACATTGTGACAGGGCAGACCGCTGGGAGGTTGGCCTGGCCTGCCCACCAGAGCTTTACCGGCTCCCTGTCCTGTGCTGGTTTTTCTCATGTTGCCTTCAAGAGTAGTACTTCTTCTGCTAAGCTTGATCTTACCCTGGGATCCCAGAGCCCCTATGTGTTGTACCCTGTTCCTCAACTATGGCCTCCATTCCCAAGCTAGCACTCTATTTGGGGGGGGGGTGCTGGGGTGAAACCGTTAAGCTACACCCTAGCCCCAGGTTAGTGTTCCCAGTGTCTGCTAGGTTCTGTCCTTCCTGAGAGTCTGGCTGTGAAGTGGGTTCTGAGTTCAGAAGATGCTCCATGTCTGCTTTAGAGAGGTGACAGCCTCTGTGCAGGCCTCTCCATTGTACCTCCCAGAACCTGTGGCCTAGCTATAAATTCTTTCCGTCCTGGGCTGGAGAGATGGTCTAGCGGTTAAGGGCGCCGACCGCTCTTGCAGAGGACCCGGGTTCGATCCCCAGCACCCACATGGCGGCCGAGAGCCGTCTGAAACTCCAATTCCAGGAGAACTCCAGTTCCAGGGGAATCCGAGACCCTCTTCTGACCTCCGCGGCATTGCACGACACGGGTGCACAGACTTGCATGCAGACAGTACATTCGTACACATACAGAAATAAATAAAATTAATATAAAAAAAAAAATTCTTTCCGTCCTGTGGTTCGAAGACCATAGCATTTACTTTGGAGCCCTAGGGGAGTTAGTAGTGGTACCCCACCCACCTTGGGAGGTATTGGGGGGCTTTCCCTGCTGGGCGCCAGCCTTTCTCACCTGCTTCTTGAAAACAGCCTCTTATTCCAGCCAGATGTGAGGGTAGAGCAGAGGAGCCCTGTGTGCCTCACCTAACCCCCCCGCCTCTGTGCTGTCTGTTCCAGGGACTTTGAATATGTCGGGGATTGCCCTCAGCAGACTTGCCCAGGAGAGGAAAGCGTGGAGGAAGGACCACCCCTTTGTAAGGAACAGTCTGTTTCTGTTCAGCAAGGAGGGCCCTTTGTTGAGTTGTAGTCCCTGCTTGGAATCCAGGATTGTTTTCTGAGCTGGTGTCTTTTGTGACTGTTCTTTCATAGGGCTTTGTGGCTGTCCCAACAAAGAATCCTGATGGCACGATGAACCTGATGAACTGGGAGTGTGCCATTCCTGGAAAGAAGGGGGTAAGAGCTGCCACCACTTGTGCCTACTCAGCATCTTTATACAGGAGACTTGAAGGAGCAAAACTACTTGGGTTCAGGTGTTCATGATTTCTGACCACAGCTTTCAGGGTTATAATCCCGCCAGGAAACCAGGCCAGGAGTGGGCTGTGGTGGTGAGGAGGGTCAGACCCTTAAATTCTTGCAACAGCCCTGGGGGCATGAGGGGAGGGGAGGTCCCATGGTAAGGAGTTTTCATGTGCTGGCTGCAAGGTAGTGAAGCCTCTAGAGCCCTCATGGCAAGATGCCCCTGGAAAACATGGGCCATGTGTCCTGCTACAACAGAGGTCTTTGTACTACCTGTTGTCTGTCTTTCTAGCTTAGCACATGTGGCCCATCTGGGAGGAAAGGACTCTGATTCTATATCCTGTGGTATCCTAAGGTATTTGATTTGTGCTTAGAGCCTCTGGGCTTAGGTTAGTTCTTCCTGGTCGTCCTCAGTAGAATTTTGCCTAAACAGTGATATAATTACAGTTCATACGTGCAAGGTTCTGTTGTGGAGTGCAGGCCAACTTCTTAGCATCTGCTGAGAGCACTCCCTGTCCCTCAAGTCAGAGTAGGGTGCAGTTTCACCCTTATCTTGTGCTTCCATCACAGAGATGAGGGCAGGAGGGCTCTCAGGTTGGGTAGCAATACCCTGTCCTTACCCAGGCAGGATTTAAGGTGGTGGCTTAAGTAATGAAGGTACAAGTTACTTGGCCAGGTTTATTTGCTGACGTCTTTAGCATCTGGCAGGCTGCCCTGTCTGTTTTCTCCTGCCTCTACTCTGTGTGATGAGGGTTCTGTGTAGCTCTGCACAGGCGGAGTGGGAACCTACCCCAGATGTGGAGTTCCGGAGAATGAGGGCAGTTTAGAGCACGCCTCTAGGCAAGTAGCCACATATTTAACCTTGATTCCTTCCTGACAGACTCCATGGGAAGGAGGCTTATTCAAGCTACGGATGCTTTTCAAAGATGACTACCCATCCTCACCACCAAAATGTAAGTTCTGCATAGAGCCTGCAGTCCCCTTCCCAAACCCTCCCTTTGGGACCTATGTTTGGATAGCCTGCCCAATAGGCAGAAACAGGTGGTATCAGTGCAGGGATAAAGGTGTTTCTGGTGAGTTAGCTTGGATCATCAGGAGGTAGTACAAAAGGTGCTTATAATCTGTGTGGTCTCTGACCCCAGCCTATTGGGAGGCTCCCCCTCATGGCAGAGAAGGTTAAAGCCCAAGCCCCCAGATACTCTGGTTTTGAGGGTCTGTACTTGGTACCCATGGGAGCCACTTGGAAGTGGATAGACAAAGATCTAGAAATTCCCCCTGGTTGGGATGCGGTGGGTAATTAGTATGTGCCAGGTCCTGGGTTCAATTTAGAGCACCAAAGGAGAGAAAAGAAATCTCACCCAATCCAGTCTGCTGCATTCCATTTGTTCCTATTTATACCCAGCATCCCATCATGAGGGTGTATGTACAGCCTGAGTGATAGCCCCTTAGGCCTGTAGGTCAAAAGATAAGACTGGGCTATGTATACCTCAGCAGGACTTGCTGGGGGTATAGTCACCACACCCTATTCCACCCATGGTCAGTAACACCCACCAAATGAGAAGAATGCTAACTGGGTGAGCAGGTCTGAGCTTTCACTGCTGGTTCATAAGTAAAGATGTCCAATGGAAAACTAAAACAGTAGCTTCCTGGGAATCATTCCATGGAGTCTGGCTTTGGGGGGCTTGTCCTTAGGTTGTTTTTGCCCTGCAGTTATTAGTGTTTTCTTTTAGTTAAGAAAAAAAAAATCTAGGAATGAAACAGACACAACTGCTTACCTCAACTGCTTTCACATGGTGCTAGAATCTCAAGCAAATCCAAGGAGGTAAAGAAGACCAAGATGCAATTGTTCATGAGGAAAAAGTAAATGTGAAGAAATCTGCCATGATTGTGGCATATGGAAGTTTTAAAAATAAGCTGTCCACAGTAGCACTGAATACTTAAGCCCTGGGCACCATGGGCAAAGAAGCCTGGGACAGCCTTGGCACTAATGCAGGAAAATGGCTGTTCCACACACACACCCCACCCCACAGCTGGTCCCACATCCCAGGGGGTGTCTCGGTCAGGCAGGCTCTAAAGTGTGTGTGTGTGTAGAAGTACAAATGGGGATGAACTGTCAAGCCCTTGGAAGCTGAAGGGGTTCATGAAACCCAGGTAGAGGTCCAGTGTAGGGAATGTACCTGGGTTCATTAGCAGGGTGGGTGGGCTATTATCAGCCCAGTTACCAAGACTTGACACAGGACATGGTGAGATGTCTTGGGATTGGTGCAAAGATGGGCAAGCAGAGTGGGTAGTCCAGAAAAGCCACACCAGCTGGCTGTTAGCTATGTGATAAAAACAGGTGGGGACAAGGGGACAGACAGGGTGGTCTGGTGGGAAAAATGGGTCCTCGGTCTTCTTTGCCACATCCTGTAGGTAGAGCTTTGCCAATGGAGCAGGGTGGCTTTTGAGTAGGCACTAAATGCTTATGCTCTTGGGACAGACCTTGTTCCCCAGGAAAGCACAGGAAATTTTGGCCATGAGGTTTTCTAGCTCTATAGCCCTGAAATTAAGGTGGTCTTCTCAGAGGGGCTGGAGAGATGGCTCATCAGTTAAGAGCACTGACTGTTCTTTCAGAAGACTGGAGTTCAGATCCTAGCCCCTACATGGAAGCTAACAACTGTCTGAAAGTCTTGTTCCAAGGGATTTGACACTCTCTTCTGACCTTGGAGGGCATTGCACAACAAAGGTGCACTCACATGCATGCAAGCAATACACTCACACACATAAAAAACAATGAAATCTTTTTTAAAAAAGATGGTTGGGCCTGGAGAGATGGCTCAGTGGTTAGGAGGACTGATTGCTCTTGCAGAGGACCCAGATTTGATTCTCAGCACCCACATGGCAGGTTAGGACCATCCAACTCCAGTTCCAGGGGGATCTAACACCTGACCTCCGACGGCATTGCACAACACAGGTGCCTCACATACATGTAGGCAATATATTCATATACATAAAAATAAGTAAAAAAAAAATTTTTTTTTAATGATGCTCTTCTCAGAAGACTGAAAGAAAAGATATACAGCCTGGCCAATCTTTTTTTTTTTTGTAAGACAGGCTCTCCCTTTTTAGCTATAGCTGGCCTGGATCTTGCTCTATAGACCAGGCCGGCCTTGAACTCAAAGAGATCCATCTGCCTTTGCCTCACAAGTGCTAAGATTAAAGGCGTGTGCCACCATGCCCTGCATAGCCTTGCAACTCTTTTTTTTTTTTTTTTATGTGTATGAATGTACTATCTACATGTAGGTTTGTGCGCCCGTGTTGTGCAATGCTGCAGAAGTCAGAAGAGGGTGTCAGATTCTCCAGAACTGGAGTTAAAGACAGTTCTCAGCCACCGTGTGGGTGCTGGGAATCGAACCCAGGTCCTCTGCAAGAGCAGTTGGCGCTCTTAACCGCTAGGCCATCTCTCCAGCCCCAGCTTTGCAATACTTAAGCTCTTCCAGGTCATCAAGAATGGGGCAGCTGTGAAATGGAGTAGAACATGTACAAAAGGACAGCCCACCTCACAGGAGGGCTGAGAGCTGGGGAGCAAGAGTCCTCAGGGACTTATTGGAGGGTATAGAGCTCCTGCATTTTCCTGGAGATCTCTCCCCTGACCACTGAGGTTGGTTTCCTGCCCACTCCTCTAGACTAACCAGTAGTAGGCATGTGCACATGTGTTCACAAAAGCAAAGCAGGAAGTCCATGGAAACCTCATTGGTGATAGCCAGAAGCCAGAGGTGGTGCTGATGTGTGTATTAGTAACTATATGGGATACAGGCAGAGCAAAGAAGCAAGGATGTGGTGTGAGTCCCCAGACAACAGCAAAATGGTAGGGTTCATACAGCTCAGAGCAGGTGATGGAGTGCGGCTAAATCTGGAGAGGCCAGCAAGGGCGACTGAGACCCACATGCAGATTATCATTGGTAGAAGAAATATGTTTGGCAAATGAGATTAAGCTTGGTTTTTTGCTGAGAGATGCTATTAAAAGAGCAGAAAGGGCTGGGTGTGGTGACGCATGCCTTTAATCCCAGCACTTGGGAGGCAGAGGCAGGTGGATCTCTGTGAGTTCAAGGCCCGCCTGTCTACAAAGTGAGCTCCAGGCCAGCTGGGACTAAAGGGAGACCCTGTCTCAAAAAGACAAAAGACAAAAAAAAAACAAAAACCAGAAAGGAGGGGGTGTGTCATCTTTCTTTCTGTCCCCTCTGGTATTGCATGTATATTTGTTTTTCCTAAAGGTGCTCTGGGATAGGGAAGGGTACGGGCTACATGAGAAGACAGCAACATCTGCCTCCAAAAGTGTTTCTTTGCTTCCCCATCCTCTAGGTAAATTTGAGCCACCACTATTTCACCCAAATGTGTATCCTTCAGGCACAGTCTGTCTGTCCATCCTGGAGGAAGACAAGGACTGGAGGCCAGCCATCACGATCAAACAGGTATGGGGTAGTCAGCTGGCCACCCTGCCCCTGGTCTTGCCCTGCACTTGGTGACCAAGACTGCCTTTCAAACCACTGAACCCCATCAGTGTTGGCTGATTGTTTTTGTTTCTTCCACAGATCTTATTAGGAATACAAGAACTTCTAAATGAACCAAATATCCAAGACCCAGCTCAAGCAGAGGCCTACACGATTTACTGGTTAGTACCCACTGGCCTAGTAGCTGAGGCTCCTTCGCTGGAAGTGCACTGGGGTATGGTAGCTGAGAGGGAGGTCCTGAGGCAGAGGTGCAGACTCCCACTGGGTGGCAGCACCACTTAAGACTGGGGGTGGGGAATGGGGCACAGTGCTTGTCCAGGTTAACAGCAGCAGAGCTATCTATACAAGGGTCTTACACTGACCAGGAGCAGGGACCAAAACTGATGTAGCAGAACAGGTGAAGGTAGGATGCCAGGTATAGACCAGGTGATAATAGACCCTCACTAGCTACTTTATGATGGGCTGTGGCAGGCATAGAAAGGTGTTTGGGACTGGAGAGATGGCTCAGTGGTTAAGAGCACTGGCTGCTCTTACAGAAGACCAGGGTTCAAATCCCAGCACCCACATAGTGGCTAACAACCATTCGCAACTCCAGTTTCTGGGGATCTGACACCCTCTTCTGTCCTCCATGGGCACTGCATGACACAGGTGCACTTACACACTTACAAGCAATATGCTCATACACATAAAATAAAAGTAAATTGAATAAAGAAAGGGGTTTGGCCCATAGTATAATAGCATAGCTTTTTTGCTTGTGGGGTACACTTATTCCTTTTCACTTGTGCTGAGGGAGTAGGACCTCTTATGATTGGTCCATATTTGAATGAACAAGTACAGTGGGCCGCCAAGAAGAACCTCAGCCCTGAGCAGAGCTCCCATGTTCATGTCCTGAACTCTACCAGCTTTGTGGACTGGTCCGTGTGGGACCATAAGAAGCTGGGTTGGGATCTGATGCAACGATCATCTGCCTCTGAATTAGAATGCCACCAGACACCCAAAGAATGACTCATACAAATCCAGCTTAATGAGTACAAGGAGTTTACTGAGGGTCATTCATGGAGCAGGGGATGAGCACAGAGAGCTACGTTCTGCTGTACTCCTGGAGACTTGGAGGCTATGGCAGTTCTGAGGTGTATGTACGGGCTTATTGTGCTGCCTGGTTCAGACAGCATGGGGACCAAGAAAACCAGGCTTAAATGTTATGTTGCTCTGTCCTTGCTGTCTTCAGAGATTCTGCTGGTCTAGGCAAGCACTGGAGTTACTCTGGCTGGGATTCATTCCCAAGACTAGTCTCACAGGGGTCCTGACCCCACTGCTCTCCCTGGGGCTCAAATACTGACTCTCCTCTCTGCCAGGTCCCCTCGTGGGGCTGGAGCAAAGGTCCTCTGAGAACAGAGTGCCAGGCACCCCAGTTTCAACCTGTGGCCTCCAGGAGCTCAACTACCCCACTGGTGCCTACTCCCACGAGCATTTCCTGTTGGAGCTGGGCAAGAGAGGAAGGGGGCGGGAATGCACTTTGTCTTTGGGCAACGCCCCAGGAGCTAACTCCTGGGCACATGTCCAGCCTTGATCCTGGTGTGCTACCATCTCTGGTGGCCAAGTCAGTCCCAGGGATCTCAGGTAGGGCCCTGTGCCAACAGCAGTGCCCACCCCCAATCTAGCTTCCCTGCCCCTCTGGCTTTGATGTCCCTACCCTCAAGGCTCAACCTGTCTGGTCTCTGTAACCTTGCGAATATGGCTTCCACCCATTTGCACACCGTATGCTGTACATTTACCACTGGTGCTGCAGGTGGGGCTGGTCTAGCCTTTATGAGGTACTGTGGCAGGTTCCACTACTGTCACCTCTGTCAGACTGGCTTCTGTTTGCTAGCCTATGTGCTGCCTGCCAGAGCTCACATTTGCAAAAAGGGACTGCGTGGCTCATGAGGTGGGTGTGTTCCTGCCAGACCCTTGGGGCTTCTGGCCATGATGATGCTGTCTGGTTTGAGCTGGCTGTATGTTCATAGCTGGCCTGAGGGTTTGGTTTCTGTCTAGATAGCCTAGGCCAGGTACATTAACTATGTGCCAGTGGGTGCTGAGCCTATAGTTCTTAGCAGGGATTTCTCATCCTGCCTTTCCTGGATTGGTATCACTGGCTCGCTCTGTGTGCTTGTTTTAAGTCCATTCTTTCTGAGTGGCTGCTGCCTTGCTCTAGTGTCCTTGCTTGGTGGATAATAGTAGTAGGCAAGGGGTGGGCCACTGCCCTTTGACATGCTGTCTTTGTGATGGCATCAGCCCCTCCCCAGGATTGGCATGTGCCTCTTGAGTGTTCTGTCCTCCATGCTTGGGTTCTGGCACTAGGCTTTTCTGGGGTAACCTTGGCATTGGAACCTACTGTCTATACCCTGGGACCAGGCAACTTGGACTCAGGCTTGCTCCTTGGGGACACTTGGTGAGCTCACATGCCCACTGGTGTGCTACAGCTGGTACTGTGCAACAGGACCCTTAGGACTGCTGCCACAAGGAGCCCAGGCCTGTAAATGTCATCTTGTTCCCACGATCCGATCCTTGGTGTCACGTGGCTTCCTTGTGGCAGTTTTTTAATTCCCAGATGCAGTGTGGTCCAGCCCAGGCCCTAGACTACAGTTCTCTGAGATCTCTACAGTAGGTCTTCACCTTGCCCTGGGCCGAGGGCCACATGGAAAGCCCATAGAAGCGCTCGTCTGTTTTCAGAAATGAGTAAGACCTAGTGCGGTCGGCTGTTCTCCAGTCAATAGAACTGCCTTGTATTTGCTGCTCATGGCTGGTTACGGCTGGGCTTCCTAGGCGGGGACACACACCGGTGGTTCCTGTCAGGCGACTGAGGTGGGGTGTTTGCCTCAGTCCAGGATTTCCAGGCTGTGGTACACCAGTCCCATATCTGCACTGAGTTCATCACTCCTGAGGCTTCCCGGTAGTGGGACCACCAGACTGCATATACGGGTCATTAGTGGGACTGTGCTTCATGCCATTTCGGGAAGCCTATGGCCACGCTGTCCTCCAGGCTGTACCCTGACCCTCCCCTGTCTCCGTGGCCACCAGGTGCATCCTCCTTCCGTCCTTACCTCTGGGCGGACGCTGTCTTCCAGCCCAGTGGGTAGGCCATGGTGCCGCCCTGTCTAACATGTCTTTTTTTTTGTGGCTCAAATTTACATTTTGGTGGTGAGGATGGGTAGATTCTTTGAAAAGCATCTGTAGCTTCGAATAAGCCTCCTTCCCATGGAGTCCCCTTCTTTCCAGGGATGGCACACTCCCAGTTCATCAGGTTCATCGTGCATCAGGATTCTTTGTTGGGACAGCCACAAAGCCAAAGGGGTGGTCCTTCCTCCACGCTTTCCTCTCCTGGGCAAGTCTGCTGAGGGCAATCCCCGACATATTCAAAGTCCCTGGGCGACCGCGGCCCGGACCGTCGCGGCGGCAGAGGCGGCGGCGCTCCTTTGACTTCCCTCCGCGCCCGCCGCGCGCAGCCCCGAGTGCAGGACCCCAGCGGGCCTCAAACCAATTTTCAAAGAACTCAGACAATAAATCATATCCTAAGAAATAAAAATAAAATGACAATTGAGTAGTGTTATAGACGAGCATCATTTTTGCAAGTGTTTACCTAGACAATGCTTATATAATTAAAAATTTATGCAATCAGAAAGAAAGCCTGTTATATATACTAACCTCTTAAAGGAGTCCAATTACTGGCCTGTTCTTTTTCATGAAGTGAAGATATCCTAAATTTTTCTATTGATAATTTTAGTTATTAAGATTATTTATTCATATAGAATAGCCATATGATGAGCTTTTCACTTAAAATAGTCTTTTTAGCTTAAATTTTTTTTAGGTTTTTACTCAATTAAATGTTCCTCAGTGGGCTGTACTTGTTTTAGCTTATTGACATAATGCCTTTTACCTCATAGGTATGTACTTACACTTTAATAAGCCATTGCATAGGAAACTTTTAGTTCAAAGATGGAAGCACAGTTTATGTTCAGTAAGTGGTAGCCACTTGCTCCGAAAAAAAGTCCTTAAAACACTTTAAATGGCCTAGTGAGCTAGGGAGAGGGAAAATAGAATATTCCTTTGAGTTACATAAGTTCTTAAGAAATGAACTCTTAACCTTCCACAGATATATTAGCGACATAAAAAATTTATATTCTTAAAATACCAGAACAAACCTAACCAAAAACCCAAAGATCTCTATCAACAAAAAAATATTTTACAAAACTTTAAAGAAATATAGATATTGAAGAAGACATCAGAAGATGGAAAAACCTCCCATGTCTCGGTGGGAAAATAACATTTTAAAAATTTCCATTCTACTGAATCTTGGATAGATTCAATGCAATCTCAATCAAAATGCCCAAATTTATTCACAGGCTTGGAAAAAAAAATTCCTTAAATTCTTATCATTGGAAAAACAAAAGACCCTGAATAGCCCAAAACAAACGCCTGAGCGAAAAGAACTACACAGGGGCCTGGTACTGGCAACAAAAAGACCAGTTGACCAGTTGAACAAAACCGAAGATCCAAATCTGAGCACATACAAGTTCAGCCATCTCCACATTGAAAAGGGTCCAAGAAGACCCAATGGAAAAGACAGCATCATGCTTCAGCAAGTGTTGTGTGGCAAACTGGATCACCACTGTTAGAAATGAAATAAACCCTACCTATTCGCGCCTGTTACAAAAGCAATCCCGGTTGGAATCAGAGACCATCAAAGTGAACCCAAAACTCTGGAAGGCAATTAGAAAGAAAAAGTTGGAAGCAGAATATAAAGACATAGGCGTAGGAAAGACTTCCTTAAATCAGACAGCAGCTGTGAAAAGTAAATTAAGGTCGACAATTGACAAATGGGACATCTCATTAAATCAAAAGCGTTCGTGTCCATCAAAAGAAATAATCAAGGAAGTGAAGAGAAATCCCACAGAGTAGAGAACCGTCACATAATGAAACATCTGACCAAAGCGTTGATTTACAGATATATAAATACTCAAAAAAGAAGACAAAAGCACAAGAAAGAAAAAAAGACCCATCAAAGATGGAGACAAAGAGCTGAACAGAAAGACTTCACAAGGAGGAAATTAGAGATGGGCTGAAGAAACACCATTAAGAAAGTGTTTCACATCACTAATCATTAAGGAAATGCAAATCACAAACCACTTTAAGTATAATGCATCTTACTCCAAAAGACTGCTTAGAATCAAGAAAACAAATGATACCAAGTGCTGGAGAAGGTTGGGGGGAAAGGGGAACACTTTATCACTGCTGGTGGGAACTGTAACCTCGTGCAGCCACTATGAAAGCAGTGGGAGAACCCTTAAAGACTTGAAATGNCACTATTTCACCCAAATGTGTATCCTTCAGGCACAGTGTGTCTGTCCATCCTGGAGGAAGACAAGGACTGGAGGCCAGCCATCACGATCAAACAGATCTTATTAGGAATACAAGAACTTCTAAATGAACCAAATATCCAAGACCCAGCTCAAGCAGAGGCCTACACGATTTACTGCCAAAACAGAGTGGAATATGAGAAAAGGGTTCGAGCACAAGCGAAGAAGTTTGCCCCCTCATAAGCAGTGGCCCTGTGCTCCGTGACGAGGAAGGGATTGGCTTGGCAAGAACTTGTTTACAACCTTTTGCAGATCTAAGTCGCTCCATACAGTTTAGTCGCCTGGGAGGGTTGGGCGGGCGCCATTTTCCATTTCCGCCACTGGCATACAGTTCTCTCAATTCGCTGAATTGCCCCAGTTTTTCATACAGGGTCTCTTCCTTCAGTCTTTTGTATTTTTGATTGTTATGTAAAACTTGCTTTTATTTTAATATTGATGTCAGTATTTCAACTGCTGTAAAATGATAAACTTTTGTACTTGGTAAGCCCCTCAGAGCTAGTTCCTTCGCGCTCGGATGCAGGCATGCTTCTCACTGTTCAGAGCTCTCTAGCTGGCTGTATGACAGAACCACACTGTCCCTCCCTCCCTACCCTCGTCCTCAGAACCTGGGCTGTTGCTTATGAGCCTCAGATCCAAAGTTGGCCAGCATCTCCATTCTGCACCACTTCCTTTGTGTTTATATGGCGTTTTGTCTGTGTTGCTGTTTAGAGTAAATAAACTGTTTATATAAAGGTTTTTTGTTGCATTATCATCATTAAAGTGTGAGGAGGCACCTTGGTATGCCTGGCCCTCCTCACATGGCCCCTTGCTGGGCACCAAGGCCCAGGGCCTAGGCCCAGCACTTAGGAGTTCTTCTCAGTCTCTGCTGGGGATGTACCCAGGCCCCATGCAGCTCCATCTTTACCTGGTTCTTTGTAAATAGGACTATGTACAGAAGTGTGTCCTGTTCTCCCTACCCGGGTTTTGGGGCATAAGGTACCAGGCAGAGTGCAACCCTCTGAAGTCGGAATTGCATCCAGCAGGGTGAAAGAAAGACTAGCTGATCCAGACCAAGCCTGAGGCCAAGTAAGGGCTAGCAGCACAGCAGCCTGCAGTTGTCCTCCCTGCCTGCTGGCTGCACTGTGGGCCCTTCTGGGCCCCAGTGCCTGCCTAAAGGCCTCTTGATGCCCTGAACCCTGGAGGAAGCAACCCTGCCACCAGCCCTGGCAAACAGCAGGCGCTTCCTCTGCTGTATCCAAGCCCACAGCTCCTGCACCTGGCCTGCGTTCAGCCCTGCCCTACAGCCCAGGAGATCAGCCTGGGTGTGGCCTCGGCACAGGATGACCCTCAGGTACCACCATCCACATAGTTTGTGTTTGCTGGACCTGGTTTGTGGTGAAGCTACTGTCTGGCAGTGGCCTATAGCCTGTACCTGCTATAGGGCTCAGCCTGTGGTCTCAGACCTTGCAGAGCACAGGGAGGTACAATGGACACAGCTGGCCAGTGAGCACAATCCCCACCACCAGACTTGTTCCTGAGACCTCCCCCAACCCCCAACCCCCCACCCCCCAGAGAACCCTTGCATGGGAACCGATCACCAGTGGCTCAAGTTCAGGGACCAAGGGAGGGCTGGGCTGGTGCTCAGGTCTGCAGCCATGAGTCTCTACCCTGAAACTGGGGAGGCTTGAGCCCCTACAGCTGGTGACACTTGGGTGGAGCAGGTGCCAGTGCCTTGTGGGTGTGTTTCGCTACATATCCTGTCCAGGGCTGATTTTGGATGGACAGTTGCAGTTGGTAACAGAGCCTCACTAGGGTGTCCAGGCAGGTGTTCCTGTAGCCTGCTCTCAGAATGTCTTATTTTGTAACAACTGACTACATTTAGTAATAGGTACACATGTATATGGTTAATATATGGAAATTCAATATATTTTATAGTTAAAGTATTCTAAAGTAACTGATGTTTCTAGCAAACTGTAGTGATTCCAGCTATGAAATGTTCCTTTTGTACCACAGTCCTTGGCTTACCAGAGATGTGAATCTTGTAACATGAGAACATGGTCTGTGACCATCCTGTGTTAAGGTGGGGAGGAGAATGTCCCAGCATGAGGCCTCATTGGTAAGGCATTGTGGGCAAGCGATTAACCACTGTATCTACAAAGCCTCGAATTAAAAACATTTCCACAAACTGCAGCCCTCAGTTGTGTCTTTGCTGCCTCTACCTTGCCTGCTATTCTGTTCCAGTCCTGTGGGAGTTTGCCCACTTGCTTCTGTACTCGGTCGGTATCATGCTTGTAGTCTCTACATCTTGCTAGCTTCCCCCTAGCCTACTGGAGTAAAGTCTCCCTGGGATCTGACCCCTGGGTGGGTCTCCTTGGACAGGAGAACACTATTCACACACATCAAAGTGCATGGCCAGTCAGTGCTTCTTTTTGAGTGGTGGGAGGTTTCAGGGTCAAGGAGGAGATGGCTCCATTAAGAGTGTTGGCACATGCCTTTAATCCCAGCACTGGGAGGTACAGGCAGAGACAGGTGGATCTCTGTGAGTTCAAAGCCAACCTGGTCTACATAGTGAATCCCAGGCCAGCTGGAGCTATAGGGAGATCCTGTTTCAAAAAGACCAAAAAAAAAAAAAAAACTCTTCCTGTTCTTACAGAGGACTCAAGTTTGGGTACAGTTTCCAACACCCACCCACATTAGATGCTGCACAGCTGCCCGTAGCTCCAGCTCCAGGAGATCCAAAGCCCTCTTGACCTCTACAGGCACAGGCACTTGTAAACACATAATTAAAAAATAAGAATCTTTGAAACAAATTTGATGGGATTCCAGGACTGCCTGTGCCCAGTAGGCCATTTTATGGGTGCAAAACGTTTCCCAAGCAGCTCCCCAAAGAGTATGGGCCTTGTGCTCTGGCCTTAGTGAGCAGCCTGGCCCTCTATCTCTCCTGACATCTGGACTTGGCCCACCAGACTGCAGGAGGCCAGGAGGCTTGGCCACTGCTGCCCCCAGCAGTGATGGTTTGGACCCTGTTAGTGCCCCCATTTGCATCCTACAGGAGAAACCCCAGCAGCCAGTGCCCATCTACGAAGGCTGTCAAACCCAAGCCCCCTTTGCTGATGAGTTGCCACGTTGAAGGGCCCAGCACTGACTTGGACCTTCTGGAACTGGTCTGTGCTAATTCTAGCAGAGAGGGCCTGAAGAATGCTGGGTTTGAGGACCAGTCCCCAGCTGACCCTGACGTGAGTTGGAGCTCAGCGTGTTCCATGATAGTTCTCACAACTTCTAGAGGACTCCATACACCCCCAGTTCCTCTGAGGAGCCACTGAGCCTGGCAGGGAGCTTAATTTGGGGCCATTGTGTGGGAAGGGGCTGGAACTGAAGGTCCCATCTGTCTCACCCATCCCCTGTCCTGGCCCTAGGATGGTGACACTTGTTCGGTGGCAATACCTGAGCTCTTAGAAAAGAAGAGCAGGGGCTGGAGAGATGGCCTGGCGGTTAAGAGCACCGACTGCTCTTGCAGAGGACCCAGGTTCGATCCCCAGCACCCACATGGCGGCTGAGAACCGTCCGTAACTCCAGTTCCAGGGTAATCCGACGCCCTCTTCTGACCTCCTCGGCATTGCACGATACAGGTGCACCAATATCCTACATGCAGACAGTACACTCATGACACACACAAAAAATAAAAAATAAATCATTATAAAAGAAGAGCAAATGACAAACATGCAGAAAGCGCAGGACTGGGCTTTGTCCTCCCTGGCCTGTTAGGCCCAGACTATCTGTGTCCTCCCTCAGGGACACCTCCTTAAAAGTTCTTACCCTTCCAGTAGGACCTGTCTTAGGTAAGGGCTGGATCCCCAACACCCCTGCCCCCAGATTCTGCACAGAATTATGGGCACATATGAGCAGGGTGAATAGTGTGTGACCAGTTGGTCCATGATACAGCCCCCTGTTCTCGAAACTTGACCCTAGAATCCAGCAGCAGTCCCTCATGGGAGCTAGGCCCTGGCCTACCACCCTTCACTAGCACTGATGATGACATGGGACAGACCCAAGAATTCAAGCTCCCTAACAGGTCCTCTGTGGGCCTTACCCATCAGCAAGCTTTGTGTTGCTCTTAGCAGGGCTATGCTCTGGGCCTGGGCCTCTGCCGCCACTCTAACCTAGGCCCCAAATGCATGCACATAGCATGCATCAAGCCCTAGGTTCAGTCCCTAGTACTGCCTCATGAAGCAAAACAACAAAAGCACATTAGTCAATCTTTGGGCTAGGAATCTAGCTCAGGTGGTAGAGTGCTTGTCTAGTATGCATGAAGCAATCCATGGGGCTGGAGAGATGGCCTAGCGATTAAGAGTACTGACTGCTCTTGCAGAGGACCCAGGTTTGATCCCCAGCACCCACATGGCAATTGAGAACCATCTTTAACTCCAGTTCCAGGGGAATCCGATGCCGTCTTCTGACCTCCGCGGCATTGCACGACACGGGTGCACAAACCCACATGCATTCACACACATAAAAAAAATTTTTTTAATTAAAATAAATAAAAGCAATCCATGGGGCTGGAGAGATAGCCTAGCGGTTAAGAGCACCGACTGCTCTTGCAGAGGACCCGGGTTCGATCCCCAGCACCCACATGGCGGCTAAGAACCCTCTGTAACTCCAATTCCAGGAGAACTCCAGTTCCAGGGGAATCCGAGACCCTCTTCTGACCTCTGCGGCATTGTATGACACGGATGCACAAACCTGCATGCAGAAAGTACATTCATACACATACAAAAATAAATAAAAAGAAAAAAAAGCAATCCATAAAACTGGGAATAGTAAGCCCGGGTGTGGTGGCGTACACTTTTTTTTTTTGTCTTTTCGAGACAGGGTCTCCTTGTAGCCACCACACCCGGCTTTGTGGTGTATACCTTTAATCCCAGCACTTGGGAGGCAGGACAGGCAGATCTCTTTGAGTTCAAGGCCAGCCTGGTCTACATAGTGAGTTTCAGGACATCTGGGGCTACAGTTGAGACCCTGTCTCAAAAAAACCAAAACAACAGCAACAAAACCAGGCATAGTGGCACATGCCTGTGCTTCCAGCACTCTAGAGGTAGATGCAGAAGGATCAGACTCTCAGGTACACAGCAAGTTTGAGGTGAGGTATGATGCCAGCCTGGGCTATATGAGATCCTGTTTCAAAAAAATTATACATTCATAGTAGCACCCAGACCTGAGCCAGATACATGAACGCTGGCTGCAGAAGCCCACAAAATACCTACAAAGTAGCTGGTGTGGACTGAGTGAGGACTTGAGTGACTTCAGCTTAGGGACAGGCCTCTCAGGAAGGAGGCCCCTTCTCTTCTACAGGCAAGTGGATGCCAGGCAGTCAGGATAGTTGTCCCAGGGCAGGTAATCACTGACCAAAGCCCCTGGTTCTGACTACAAGGCTTCACTGGCTACCCTGCCTTACCCTGCAGTACGAACTTGGCTCTGGGCTCAGGCTGAGTTTAAAGTACTAAGGTCTCCCTATCAGTCTCTAAGATCAACTGCCATCCCTTTTTACAGATGAATGGAACAGAGGCACTGAGCAGTGGAGGGCTACAAAGCGGTGAGCAGGGCAACCTTAGAACAACTCCTATGGCATTTTTAACCCACATTGCAGGTTTGTTTTTTATTTTTATTTTATTATTATTTTTTTTTGGTCTTTTGGAGACAGGGTCTTCCTGTAGCCCCAGCTGTCCTGGAACTCACTGTGTAGACCAGGCTGGCCTTGAACTCACAAAGATCCGCCTGCCTCTGCCTCCCAAATGCTAGGATTAAAGGCATGTGCCACCACGCCCTGCTCTTTTTTTTTTTTTTCGGTCTTTTTATTTTTTTAAACTTTAAAAAAATTAAAAAAAAAAAACAGCCCCCCCCCAAAAAAAAACAGCCTGACTCTTAGCATTTAAGGCCAAAGATGGACTGAAACTGAGAGCCTGTTCATTCAGACATGTCACAGAACTGTTGTCTGACTAGGCTTCACTCATTCTTTTATTGAAACTTATCTCCAGCATGAATTGGGGAAGTAGAAGCTAGAATCCTCCTTTATCATATCAGAGAATTTTGCCCTTTGATCCCTAGGCCTAGAATATCACACACACAATTACAAGCAGACTTCTTAAATTTTCTCATTGTTTTCAATGACAAAAATATGCTCCTAGCACTTGGATCTGTTAATCATGTACATCAAGATTCATTCACTATGTTTGGTGGAGGTTAAGGCAGGATCCTGAGGGATCAAGGTCAGGTGTTCAGGTCACAAGAGAAGCAGATCACTCAGTAAGCTTTTTTACAGTATAATTTTTTGGTTACAAGGTTAATCGAAAGTCATTAGTCTGGATTATGTCCATATTGTAAAAAGTCATTCCTACAAAGTCAGGGAAGATGACAGCATGAGTCACCCAATGAATTGTCACTCATTCATTTGACAATCCCCCACTAAACTTCTGTGCAAGGAAGACCCTGGGGAAACTAAGCCTGGGACTGTGTTTGGGACACAGCCTGTTGCTCTGGGACTCAGTCTCTTTCCATATTTAGACCTCAGTTTCCTGTAAAAAGACCACCAGTCTCACCCAGCCAATCTCAGAGCTAGAGTCCCTGCAGTGGGGCTAGGCTCCCTGTCCTGGCAGCCTGGCAGCTGCCCCCCCCCAACTTCCTGTTTACAGCAGCTGCTGGCTCATCTCTTCACCCCAAAGCCATTATGATCACCATGGCAACGAGACGGTGTTTGTTCCAACAGGTTGGCCAAACCTGACGCAAGACTACACTGGTGGGCGCATCATCTCCAGATCCTGGGAGGGAGGTTGGCAGTACTGCCCCAACTCTGGTAGAAGGACAGTGAGGGGCATGGGGTCCTGGTAATCTACTTACCTGGCCAGTCTGTGCCAAGCTGGAGGTGGGCTCTGGGGACTGTGTGTCCAGCACGATACTATTCTATACTGTCTTCTGTCCTCACAGTGATGGGCACAGGAGTGGATTGAGGTACACAAATCCAGACAGGTGGCAGCATCCACCCTACGTGCATGCTCCCTGGGCTGGGGGACTATAGCCGGGCTGCTGCCTCCTGGTTGCTCCCTCCTCAATCCCCAGTAATGAAGAACACAGAAAGATGCAGCTATCTGTAAACAGAACCCTGCTCAATCCCCAGTAATGAAGAACACAGAAAGATGCAGCTATCTGTAAACAGAACCCTGCTCAGCAATCTTCTGGCAGCCTGTTCCAGCCTGGGCTCCCCAGAGGGGAAGGTCCTCGCTACAAGCTGGGGTGGAGGGTTTCCATACTGCTTAGAGCCCGACCCATAGGAATGGAACCTTTGGGATAAAAATTCCAAATCAAATTAGGACAGCACAGAAGTAAGATGGACAGTGGTATGTCACCCAGCTGTGGTGAAGGCTGAGAGGAAAGGGGGGCTAGGGACAGGGGGGCTGGAAACAGCGGGATCCAACTGCTGTAGCCTAATCCCGCCTCCTGCATGCACTCACAAGTAACAGGGACGTCTAGAGAAGTCCCGGGTTGGTGCTGGAGCAAACTGCCACTCCAGGCAGTGCCCAGGGGCAGCGCTTTGGTGAGAGGGAGACCTTGGAGATGGCTGTACAGCGCTCCAGGAAGTCTGGGCTGTTGCGGCCCAGGCACTTCGTGTTCCCTTAGAGCGACTGTACTTTCCCTGCGGTCCCGGGAAGGAGACCCCGCGACAGCCTCCTCCCTAGGGAAAAGGGCAAGCACATCCAAGCCCGGTCCAACGCAGTGCAGAGCCCGTCCCACCCCGCACCCACCTGTGGGTTACGGAGCCCATCGCCAGTGGAAGGGGCTCTCTGGCTGGCCACAGAGGCACAGGGACCCCCTCCCGCTTCCAGACGCGGGGGCGGGATGGAGGCACTGGCTAGCAAACGAGGCCAGGCCCCGCCTCCGCCCGCCGCCCGCGCCCCCCGCCCGCCGCGCCCGCTCCGCAGTGCTCAGTCTCCGGCGCGCAAGGCTGCGAGCGGTCGTTGTGCCTCGGTGTCCCCAGCGGGTGCGACAGCAGCTCCTGCAGAAACCCCGAACCCGTGTCGTCCGAGCCCCTGCCCACGGTGAGTGCTGTAACACCTGCAGGGTGCCGTCCGACTGCCGTCGGGGCTCGGCCTGCAGCCCACCCTGGACGGACAGACAGGGACGATTGTCCCCTCAGACTCTGGCCCCGGGCTTCTGTGCCCCGCTCATCAAAGAGCACAAAGATTGCTGGCGGCAGGGCCACGGAAACTGAGGTCTTGGGGAAACTGAGGCCACGCGCGCAGAGAGGGGCGGGGTCGTTTTCTCCCCTCAGAGCTCACAGCAAAGGGCTCCTCGGTCCGCACTGCGGAGCGCGGGGGTGGGGTGCAGGGCCTGGATCTGTGGCCTCGGGGGTGCGCGCACCTCCACCAAGGTTTCCCACGGTCACAGAACTACCGGGCTATGACCCCTCCCGCCTCTCCGCAGTAGAGGCCGCTGACGGAAGCAGAGCTGAGGACCTCGGAGAAACCCCTCAGGGCTTCCCTGTGGCCCTCCAAGTGGGCTGTGTCCCATCAAACTAGAGGGAGGGCCCCCCACCCCCACCCCCAGAGTGCGCGCCCTTGCGTCCCTTCAACTCTCTGGCGACCCTCTTAAGGTCCTAGCCCTCACCCACCCGAAATCCCTGCCAGAGGAAGCTCCACCCCTCCCTGGCTGCCCCACTGCTTGGTCTGAGCCTAGGGTCTGCGTGCGTGTGTGTGTGTGTGTGTGTGTGTGTGTGTGTGTGTGTGTACGCGCGTGCGCGTGCGCGTGTGCCTGTGTGTGCATGAAACATCGCACCAAAGCAGCTCCCAAACTCCCCCTCGGACCTCCTACCTTCCAGTGGGAGAGACCCCAATAAAACTGGCGAGTAAACCACAGCCCCCTCTACGCAGCACTGCAAGAGGAGCCCAGCAGGAGGAGCGACTCAGTAGACAGGTGAGTGGCGGGTAAGACGCTGGCAGAAGAGGGCACCAGGCGCTGGATTCTCAATTCCTGATTCATGGAGAGCATCTGCCAGCTGCATCCCGCTGGCCTCTGACCTGAGAAGCTTTAGTTCACTCACAGAGATCAAAGTGCAGATTCCCTGGGCCCCTCTGTGAAATCAGGAAAAGATGAGGGTCCCAGCAGCAGGCCAGTTGAGCTCCGCTTGGCCACTGTCCCACCTGGGCAGGGATGTTGGGGAGAGCAAGGAGTACAGGAAGACTTGGGGAGGATCTGAGGGGCTGGCCAGGAAGAGGAGGAAACTCAGAGAAAACCAAAGAGGGGATTGTGGAGATCCACCTCAGCCCCATCAAACTGCCACAATGTCTACCAGACCCACAGGCACTCAAGGTGAGTGTTTATGAAGGGATGGAGACCAGGAAGACCCTTGCAGCTAGCCGGCAGACTCATCTGCCTGTCTCCAAATCGTGCAGCAGATGACCGTTTGGTGTGAGTCCTGGGCTCAAATTCTGCCTGTTCGAAGCTCACGGCACCACTTGCAGCCAGTGCATTGGGCGACTGTAGCCTTGGCTCAGCCCCAGTTCGGGGTCAAAAACTCCCTAAATGGTTCTTCCCTTTGCTTCACTGGTCAGGAGGAAGATGTGACTCTGGTCCTTGTGGCCGGGATATCCTGTTGTCTAAGCCCCAAAGGGACAGTGAAATACACAACAGAGTCAGATCTCTGCAGACCAGATGTTGGTGGAAGGGTTGGGAGGTGGGGGTGGGGGTGATCTCTTGCACCTAGCTCACTGATGCCCCCTACAGGCTGGGACTTCCAGGCAGCCATTGCTTCCTACAGAAATGTATGGACAAGGGTCACATGCATGCCACCTTGTGATGGTAACTGTGAATGAGGTTGCTGGCCGGGCACAGGAAGAGAGGCCTCTTGGCAGGCATCTCCCAGAGTCTGGGCTGTTGGGTCAGAGAGATTATCAGCTGTCCAGGTAGCGGGAGATTTCCTGGGGAACGGGGCCCTTTCTGGGCACCAGGACCAGCTGCTCACTGGTCCTTGAGCTGCTCACTGGTCCTGGTACACTGCTGTTGGCCTCGTCCTAGCAACAGACTGGGAGGCAGCTGAACCCCAGCTCAGAACACCCTAGGAAAATGATGTTTGCATAGAAAACCCTTGAATCCCAGGATACCACCTGCTGGTCATGACCTTGAGCAAGTTCCTAAGGCCTATTTCCTTGTTTAAGCGGGACGGCTAGGGAAGCAGCCCTTTAGCTCCTGTACTGTCAGGCCACTTTGCTCCTGCGTCACATTTTTCTCTGGGACCGCTAGCCCCCGTGGCCCTGTCACACACAGATACAGCTGGCGGTTGCCCTGGCAACAGTTCAAGCAGCGGCTGCTTTCCCGGCTGGGGTATAGGAATAGCAGCCTCTTCTCTCAGCTAGAGAGGAGCGGGGCCTGTGACTCTGGGCCCCCTGAGACCTCAGGACTGCCATGTGATGGTGAAAGCCCACTGGGACCCCCTGTATTTGGAAGGAGGTTCATGGGGCTGCCCCTCAGCGTGCAGAGCCACTTGGCCTCCTTCATGTCTGGAGCTCTGGGGCCTCATTAGACAGGAAATGGTTGGAGCAAGGGGGGCCAGAATGAAGCTCTGTTGATGAGCTGGCCTGAGCCAGCGAGAACACAGATGGGGTGGAGACCTCCTACCTGCAGGCTCCCCAGCAAACAGCAGCGTCTGCCCTGGCACTCCATCCTCTGACCACCCCGGCGATCGTAGGCCAGGAGTGGAATCTGCTGCTGAGTCCATTTCCTGACTTGTAAGATAGAGGTGACAGTCTCCCCTTACTAGGACTGATGAACCTGGGTAGATCTGTGTGTGCTAGTGAGGGAGGGAGACCCAGAGAGCAAGTGCCAATGCCCTGTGGTGGATGGCAGGACGAAGGACAAGAAGTCTAGGACAGAGAGCCCAAGAAGTAGATGCTTCCTGACAGGTGTGGCATGGATATGGGATAGTTTTCCTCAAAAGAAAGGGGGGGGGCCCTCCCTAGGGCAAGGTGGGGAAGGCCTAGGCCTAAAAGACCCAGGATTGGGGGCCAGTGTTTAGTGGGTTGCTACACCAAAACTGGGTGCTCAGGAAACCACCTTGTCCCAGGTGTCATCCTGGTATTTAAGTTGGGGGTACGCACGTGTGGACCTCACTAGGCCTTTCCCCTGACATGGGTGGGCTGGGCTGGGGACTCTGCAAGCATGAAAGAAACAGGAATTCTCAAAGGATTCTGGGCTACCCCAAAAGGAAGAGTGTCCTCCTGGTAGTCAGTCCCAAGCCCCCTCCCAGGGCTACAGGTGTGTCTACCCTAAACCCCATGTTCCGAGAATGGTCAAGAGTGGGTCCCAGGGGAAGGGCAGCCTGAACCCAGGCTCTATCCCCACTTGAAAGACCACTTTCCTCGTGGTGCCAACTGGGCTGTTTTGGCATGATACAGCAGGATCACTCCGTTGCCGCAGCAACGGGAGGGCACTGATGCAAAGGACTGCTGGGGAGGGAGTGCGGGCAGGCTGCAGCTCCACTCCTAGCCTTCACCAGCTGGGGCGCACTCGCCTCCATGTTTTCCTTTTTACTGATCCTGGGCTATAAGGTCCGCTTTGGAGGGTACTAGCCCCTGGGGTGAAAATCCGGTGTTGTATGGCTATGTACAAGACCCTTCATAAGTTCCCTCCTAGACATCCTGGCCTTGGGGTCACATGCCCACTCTACCCTAGTCTTCTAGGTACAAAGGCCAAACCTAAGGTTTGTGCCTTACTGTGCCCTCATGTGGCACTGAGCAATGTTTTGGCCTCCTGTGGAGAAGATTTGAGTGGTATTTGTCCTAGCCCCAAGGGGACAGGAGCTGGAGGCATTGGTGAAGACACAGGAGATGCTAACATATTGTGTCACACTCTCTTAAGTGGCCAGGACCTGGCTGGGGTCCTAGTCCTGAATGTGGCAGTAGAAGAACATACCTGTGCCCACTGAGATCCCAGAAACTCCCAGACAGAGCATCGGCCCTCTCCCTGACACTCCTACCACCTCGGAGAGCATTCGCCACTAGATCCCCAAAGCTGGTGTAGAGGACACAAAGGCTGATGAGGTCATTTGGCAGGTGTGGCAGCAGAGTCCACAAATCCCCCTCCAGGGACCTACCTAGGTCCTACAGGACAGTGGCAGATTCCTTCGGTCTTTGCCATATTCTATGAGCTTCGATGGTTCGAGGACAAAGCAGCAGACCACCTGAGGCCCTGTTCTCTCCAGAGGACTGCCATGTCAACCTTGCTGGACATCAAGAGCAGCGTGCTCAGGCAGGTGCAGGTGTGCCCATCCTTCCGCCGGAAAACAGAGCAGGAGCCTGAGGTCACCAGCACAGAACCGCCCACAGGGGCGTGGTGGGTACCCTGGGACGGCCGGCCTTTCAGGGCATGTGCACCTGGCTCCCCTTTCCCAGCTGCTGGCCTATGCACTCGCTGCCCATGCCTACTCATCGGGGTGGGAAGGGGGATTGGGTGAAGGGTACCATGGTTGTCGCCTGGCTCCATCCACTCCCTTCATGAGCGCCTCGAGTCATGTGTGCTGGGTTAGAGAGATGACCCAGGCTTTCTCCCAGGAAACCTGGGGATGGTGTGGAGTTCTTTGCCCACATGCGCCTCATCCTGAAGAAGGGGGATGGCAGACAGGGCCTGCCATGCCCTGAGGTAAGGACTCTCCTTTCCGTAGGGCCTAGGGACTGCAACCCAGAACAGGCCACTACCCCAGGTCCTGTCAGATCCTTACTGCCTGCATCTACCATGCCATCTCTCCCTGGAGCACCCTTGTCTAGACATCTGTAGAGTTTTAGGAACGACTAAGGGGACCCTATCTTTCACAGACCCTCACCTGACAACCTAACCCTCACAGGTCCTTTTACGAAGTGGCTCCCCAGCCCCTGCTGAGCCTGTGGACCCCAACCGTGGCCTGAGAGCCTTGACTCAAGAGGAGGTAATAAATGAGGGGGGTCTGGGCCCAGGGAGGGGCTGTACCCCCTTTTCCCAGGACTGTAGTGCCCAGAGTCTGATGACAGGCGCAGTGGAGTTGGGTGGGTGGATGCGACACCTGTGCAGAGACACCGAGGCCGGGACCAGCTCTGCAGTGGGAGGAACTGCCTGGGGCTGGAGACTGTGCGGAGAGAGCAGAGTTCTGCTTGTCCCCCAAAGATCGAGATGCTCTATGAGGAGGCCTTGTACACAGTCCTCCACCGGGCAGGCACCATGGGCCCTGACCAGGTTGACGATGAGGAGGTCTTGCTGGGCTACCTTCAGCAGGTGAGCAGGACCCCTGCCCTACTCTGGGGGGGTCTGACATGTGTGTGCATGCACATTAATGTCAGCATTACGTGGACAGCACACAGAATGTAAAGGTGTGCACTGGTGGGCAGACCCTCTATAAAGACTTAGACAGAGATACATGTGTGGAGGATTCAAGACGGATGACACAGAGATGATTAGGAAGGACAGACAGGTGCAGGGAAGAGGGGAGTCAACCAGAGGGCAGCTGTCCTTCCCACTGGTATGTACTCTGAATTGCCCTGTCCCCGTCCTGGTTACTACCACCCCATCTGGGTTGTGCTGTCACCTGCCCAGCACCAGGTGGCAGGACAGAGGGATTGGTTTATTCCTACACACACTCCCTGAGGCCTCTAAGGCAGTGCTGGCCTCTCCCCAGGGTCCTCCTCAACCACCCACTGTCCACAGGTGTTTGGCACCAGCCTTGAGGAACACACCCAGGCCATTGAGCGTGTGAAGAAGGCCAAGGTGAGGCCATGCCCATCCAAGCAGGCACTGGCTGACCAACAGCAGTACCCACGTGCCAGGAGTGCAGGGGTGGCAGGGCTAGTAGGGGACTGTAACATGCATGTTGAGGCCGTTGAGTGCTCTGAAGTCTTCCAGTGCTCCTCTGTCTGTAGGCTCCCACGTATGCCCTGAAAGTCTCCGTCATGCGTGCCAAGAACCTTCTGGCCAAAGACCCCAATGGTGAGCATCTGGCAGACCCCTGTGGCACCCAGGCCTGGCAGAGTGGAGAACACGAGGACCAAGGGCTGAGGCTCATGCCCTATTTCAGGCTTCAGTGACCCGTACTGCATGCTGGGCATCCTGCCAGCTGCAGGTGCCCCACAGGAGCCAAGCGGGCAGAAGGAGCAGCGCTTCGGCTTCCGTAAGAGCAGCAAGCGCAGCGGCCCACTGCCGGCCAAGTGTATCCAGGTCACCGAAGTCAAGAGCAGCACTCTGGACCCTGTCTGGAAGGAGCACTTCTTGTTGTAAGGCCCTTACCCTGCGATGCTGCCCCAGGGAATTCCGGAAGGGGACTGGTCACATACCCACTTTACAGAGGAGGAAACTAAGGCCCAGAAGGGATGTGTCTCTGTGCCACACAACTAGTAGCAAGGGGCAGTCGGGATGAGTTCCCAGAAGTCCGTCTGGAGAGCTACTCTTGGCTGCTCCTAGACATCCTCCTGCCCCAGCCCTAGGTAGATGTGGCCTGGGAGCCTTACAAGCATCTCTCTGTCCTCCCTACAGTGAAATTGAAGATGTCAACACAGATCAGCTGCACCTGGACATCTGGTAGGGTACAGGGAGTGGTGCTTCTGGTTTGGTAGGGCAGGGGATTCAGAGCTAGGCTGGGAGCTCCAGACAAGCCAACCCGTGTCCCTAGGGACCATGACGATGACGTGTCCTTGGCAGAAGCATGCAGGAAACTGAATGAAGTCATTGGCCTAAAGGGCATGAGCAGGTGAGCAGTGTTGGGTGGGGGCACATCCGTGGCCTGCAGCTTGGCCAGAGGGCCATTGGGCGGTGACTTTCCAGAGACCACCAGGGTGACACCACCCTGCTGTGCCCAGATACTTCAAACAGATTGTCAAGTCAGCTCGTGCAAATGGGACAGCAGGGCCCACTGAGGACCACACTGATGACTTCCTGGGATGCCTCAACATCCCTATCAGGGTATGTGTGCAGAGACGGGGCGGAGCTACCCAGAAAGCACCAGTTGGCTGCATGGGGTGCCATGGGAATGCCCAGAGCTTCTGGATCTCTCCAGTGGCAGCATCCTGTGATCCTCTAGATCTGTCCACTCTCATGGGGTTAGAGGAGATGGGGCTACCCAGGGACGCATCTGCACTGGGCACCCACCGAGTGTCCCCTGCCTTCTGCCAGAGTACCACAAGCGCTCNGTAAACATAAAAGTATCTTCCTCTGTCATGTTGCACTCACTTTTGAGACTTAGCATCTTAAGTGGTCTTAGAGCTCAGTGCTTGCTATGCCATCTTTCCAGACGGCTCCAGGAATTTACCTGCCTCTGGTCTCTCCATGCTGCGATGACACAAATGCACCAACTTCTTAGGTGGGGGCTAGAGTTCCAAACTCAGATCTTCATGCTCATCTGTCAGGGACTTTATTGACTGGGTAATTCCTGGAGTCATACCTCCAGGTTAGGTCTCTCTCTCTCTCTCTCTCTCTCTCTCTCTCTCTCCTATACTGGAGATTGAACCTGGGTCCTTTTGTATGCTAGGCAAGCACCATACCAATGAGCTATGTCCCTAGCCTCATACCTCTGTGGAAGAGAAAAGGGCGCAGTCTCTAGATCTGACGTTGCCCCCCTTTCTCTCAGGAGGTGCCTGTAGCAGGTACTGACCGCTGGTTTAAGTTGGAACCACGCTCCAGTGCTTCCCGTGTGCAGGGAGACTGCCACCTGTGCCTCAAGCTGATCACCACCCAGGTGGGAGACCATAGGATGCACACCTGCATCCCTGCCCTGGGACTCGGGCAGAGCTGGTGACGGACCATAGGGATGCACACCTGCATCCCTGCCCTGGGACTCGGGCAGAGCTGGTGACGGACCATAGGCTTTCCCTTCCAGAGGGACACTGCCATGAGCCAGCGTGGGCGATCAGGCTTCCTGTCCTACCTGTTGCTGCTCAGCCGTGTGCTGCGCTTCGAGCACCGAGTGGAGGAGGTAGTGGGTGCCCTTGGGAACCTAGGGTGCTGAGTGGGGTGGGGTTCTCAGAGCAAGGACGGAGGAGCTTGCTGGCCCCTGCCTATCCTTGGCCTTCTCCCCCAGCCTAATTCTAGCAGCTGGCGTGGTGAGCTTAGCGGGCCTGGGACCACAATCCTTTGCCTGCATGGAGCCCAGAACAACCTGTCACCCTTGCAGTTGGCAGTGCTGTGAGTGAGCAGGGCTGCACTTGTGGGTGGGGCCTCCAAAGCAATGCTGTAAGCGGGAGGCGGGATGGGACCACGCTTTGGAAGTGGTGCCTGTAAGGCAGCACCAGATCACAAGTTTTGGCCCCTATAGGCACTGGCAGGTCAGTAGCCGTCACCATCAGACTCGCACCCTTGACTATGGCTACCTGCTGGGGCTGCTAGAGGATGTGCAGGCCCACTGGGAAGAGGCGGCCTCACTCCCTCAGGAGCAGGTGGGCACAGGCATGACCACAGGTCTACCTGCTGTTGGTAAAGGGGAGGCTGGGGACAAAGGGACAGAGCTCTGCTCTTAAAGGGTTTAAAACAGGAAGCACATGATGTGGGAGAACCTGGTGCAGTAAGGAGGTGGGGGGTTGAGTTGGAATAACCTTGGGAAGGATACATGGAGGTCAGACTGGGCTGAGGGACAAGCCACTGAGGTGTTGAGAATCTGAGCAAGCAAATGGGGAGTGACAGGATGGAGCAGAGGGGACAGGAAGTGCAAAGGTCCTGAGGCTTATAGGTGCAGCGAGTGGGAAGTGCAAAGGCCCTGGAGCTTGAAGGTGTGGTGAGTGGGGAATTGTGGAAGCTGAGACTGGGGAGGAACTGAACTAGCTACATGCAGCAGTGACAGTTTTTCAGGATCTGTGAGCAAGGCTACTTGCATCTTGCCAGTGTCTTAACTAAAGAACATGCTTCCCGCAGGAGGAAAGCCTAGCTGACAGCTTTTCTGCCTTCTCGGAGTTTGGGCTGCGGCTGCTTCGGCAGCTCCGAGATTACTTTCCTGCTACCAATAGCACAGCTGTGTACCGCCTGGAGCTGCTGCTGAGGTGGGTGCAATGTAGCAGGGCCGTGGGGCTGGGAGGTTGGAGACTGCAGGGGTCTTATCAGTTGGCTGCCCCCTTACCAGGTGCCTGGACAAGCTGCAGCTCTTTCAGCCCTCCTTCGAGATCTGTCCCTTTGAGACGGAGCTCAATATGGACATTACTGCTGCCCTGAAGGTGCGTCTGCCCACCTTGGTCCTGCCTGCCCTGGCCCTTGCTGGGCCCTATTGTCCACAGCCCCTTAACCTGACTCTTCTTCCCTCGGATCCACTGTGCTGCCTTGCTGACTCCTGCTGCAGAGGGGCAACCGTGAGTGGTACGATCAGCTTCTGAACACCAAAAGTCCTCGGGAGCAGGTATGGATCTAGGAGATCAACTAAGGACGCCCAGGGCTATGGGATCCTTGGGGGCAATGGAGGTGCAGATGTCACTTCAAGCCTGATTTTCTTGCAGCCTGGACCACAGCGTCTGACTGGGCTTATCGAGCTCGCAGACATCATCTATGAGGACTTGCAGTCCTGCTACGGGGTCTACGCCAGTCTCTTCCATGGGTAGGCCCTTCCCCTGGGCGTTTAAACTGGGCCAGCAGGGTGGGTCTGGCAGGACCAAGTCAAAGGGCATGGGTGTCTGAGGCGTGTCCTTTGCAGCATCCTCAAGGTGGACTTCTTCACTCTTACCTTCCGGCAACTGGAGCGTCTGGTGAGGGGGGTCCTGACCCTGGGTGCTTGTGGATGTTGGGAACTGGGGAGACGTCCTTGGTTAAGATGGGGCCGCAGATTTATTGTTGCCAGTGGCCTGATCCCACCATCGGTAACAGGTGGCTGAGGAGGCATGGGTGCTGACTGAGGATCTGAGCCCCAAGATGAACCTAGAGGTGGCCTCGGGGCTCTTTGAACTCTACCTGACCCTGGCTGATACCCAGCGCTTCTGGAGCTGCATCCCTGGCCGGTGGGTACCCACGCAGCTGGGACCAGTGACCCCCTTAGGCTCTGAGCCTGGAGCCCACTGGGTAAGGGTGGATGTGTGTATGTCTTGGTGGGCTCTGAGCCATATCCATCACAGGGACAGCCGCTCCCTGGCCCTGGCTGGCATCCACTGCCCGTTCCTCCCTGCTGTGAAGCTCTGGCTGCAGGTACTGCGGGACCAGGCCAAGTGGCGCCTTCAGGGAGCCGTGGATGTAGACACAGTAAGTGTATACTCGGTTGCATGAGGCTGAAGCTTGTCCTATGCCCCCACAACACTGGCCTCCTGCCTTTGCAGCTGGAGCCTGTGGATGCCGCTTCCAAGCACAGCAGCTCTGCAGCCACTGCCAGCCTGTGCCTCAGCCACATCCAGGAGCTCTGGGTCCGACTGGCCTGGCCTGACCCTACCCAGGCCCAGGGGCTGGGCACCCAGCTCAGCCAGGTGCGTGGGCTGGGGGTATGGTGGGGGATAGACTAGGAGGACCCGGGGCAAGGGCAGGGGTCCAAGCTTCCTGCCCATCTCCTGACCCAGGACATGTGTGAAGCTGCCCTCTTCTACACGGAGCTGCTGCGGAAGAAGGTGGACACCCAACCTGGGGCTGCTGGAGAGGCAGTGAGTGAACAGGTGAGAGGCTGAGGGTCGGGAGGCCAGCAGGTGACGAGGTAGGATCACTCGTCCCCACGACTGCTGCCCAACTGCTTCTGGCCACACCTCCCCAGCTCTGCGTGGTGCTCAACAATGTGGAGCTGGTACGCAGGGCTTCAGGCCAGGCGCTGAGGGGCCTGGCCTGGTCCGAGGGGGCTGTTGGGGTGGAGGGAGCACTCCCCCGCCCCCTGCTCAGCTGCATACAGGCCCTGGATGAAGACCTGCGGCGGGAGGCCCACACTGTGACAGCACACCTGACCTCTAAGGTGGGCAGGGGGGTGGGGCCCGGGACTTGTGCCCATGTTGGGGCTATCACTGTAGTCCCCACTCTTGTTCTGAGCACCACCCCTCTCTCAGATGGTAGCAGACATCAGGAAGTATGTACAGCACATCAGTTTGTCTCCAGACTCTATTCAGAACGATGAGGTGAGTGCCTGGGATGGGCTGGGAGGACATGTGGCAGGGCAGGCTGGGGTCCAACTCGGCCAGCCCTGAGGACTCCTGCCTGCAGGCTGTGGCTCCGCTCCTCAAGTACCTGGATGAGAAGCTGGCCCTGCTGAATGCCTCGCTGGTGAAGGAGAATCTGAGCAGGTAGGAACTGGAGAAGCGTATGGTGGCTGATCCCCGAGCACCCTGCTAGGCAGTAGGGCAGGTGGGGTGGGACTGGCCCAGGGAGTCACCGGGGTGGATTTTCTACAGGGTGCTGGAGGCCCTCTGGGAGCTGCTCCTGCAGGTTATTCTGCAGGCACTGAGTGCAAACAGGGATGTCTCTGCCGATTTCTATGGGCGCTTCCACTTCACACTGGAGGTAGGGTCACGAAAAGCTCCCAGGTGAGTCTCCCTAAGGCCCTCTCCCTGATGACCCTGTAGAATGCCAAGACTGGTTCCTCCATGGTGCCCCTGGCAGCTCTTCCTTCCCACAGCCCTACTGCCCTAAGGCTGCCTGTTCTCACAGCTGTCTGGCCTTAGGTGCTGGGACTTCCCAGGCTTCCTGAGGATGTCAAGGCACCTGATTTGAGAAGTGGCTTTGCCCTGGCTCCTTACGACCCGGTGCTTTCCATACCCCACAGCTCTCTGATGCAAACACCCCACTCAATTCTTTCCCTGTTGTAGACTCTGGTCAATTTCTTCTATGCTGAGGGCCAGGGCCTGCCTCTGGAGAGTCTGAGGGATGGAAGCTACAAGGTAAGCTCTTGGTGAGCCCAGCTCTCTGCAGACACAAGTTCAGCCTGCTGCCTTGCAGTAGGTGTCCTTGTTTGTGAAACCAGGTGGCTGAAGGTGCAGATGACTCTGCGAAGGCACCTGGCTGCCATGCCAGCACTGACCAGTCACTTGCGCCCGACTTCCCTTGCAGAGGCTAGAGGAGGAGCTGCGGCTGCATAAATGCTCTACCCGTGAATGCATTGAGCAGTTTTATCTGGACAAGCTCAAGCAGGTAGGGCTGTCACTGTCCACCCACAGACCCACCGTCCACCCACAGACCTGCTCTGAGTCCCAGCTCTACTCACTGGCCTTTCCCACCACCTTTCCTGCAGAGGTCCCTGGAACAGAACCGGTTTGGGCGCCTGAACGTTCGCTGCCATTATGAGGCAGCTGAGCAGCGGCTGGTTGTGGAGGTGCTGCACGCTGCAGACCTGCTGCCCCTGGATGCCAATGGTGAGGGACAGTAGCAGCTGCAGCAGCAGCAGGGGGCAGGGAGCCAGATGGCTCATACCATGTCTCCTAGGCCTGAGTGACCCCTTTGTGATTGTGGAGCTGGGCCCACCGCATCTCTTCCCACTGGTCCGCAGCCAGAGGACCCAGGTCAAGGCCCGAACGCTGCACCCGGTGTATGATGAACTCTTCCACTTGTGAGTGCTTGCCTGGCCCACCGTGCCCCTGCCTGCACAAGGGTCCGGCAGGCTTCTGACTGCCCTATCCACAGCTCTGTCCCTGCAGAGGCATGCCGTCGCCGTGGGGCCTGTGTGCTGTTCACCGTCATGGACCATGACTGGCTATCCACTAATGACTTTGCCGGGGAGGCGGCTCTCAGCCTGGGTAGTATCAGTGGCATCGCAAGGCCACATGTAGGAGGGGGTGTGAGAGCTGGGCAGCCCATCACACTGCATCTACGAAGGCCCAGAGCTCAGGGTGAGTGAGGGCCCATGGGGTCAAGGGCAGTGGCCCTGGCTTGAGCTAACTTCTTCACACCCACCTGCATGTCTACCTACAGTAAGGTCTGCACTGCGGATGCTGGAAGGCCGCAACAATAAGGAGGCACAGGAGTTTGTCAAGAAACTCAAGGAACTGGAGAAGTGTATGGAGGCTGACCCCTGAGCACCTGCTGTCACAGCCTGACCTTCCCCTCCTCCCTGTGGGGCCTACTCTGCGCAGCCCGTGCTCCTAGAGGGCCCTTTCTCATCATGTGAGCTGCCTGCTCTGCCTGGACCCTGTGGCTTCTGTCTGCCCTGGCCGTGTCTTTTGGTGTGCTGTGAACCCTTTGTGCCCCAGCATGCCCTACCCTGAATATGGGCAGCCAAAACAGTAGGACTTGGCCAGCAGCTTCCTGTGGACATGGGGCAGGATGGATGGGGCCTGGCCCTGGTGGGCATGTGCTCTCAGTGGATTCTTGCTTCCCAGATTAGGAAGTGTCTAGAGACTTTGTGGTCACAGCTGGGAAGTAGAGGCTCACATCCTGCAACCACCAGTTAGCATCATGAGGAATGATTTAGGAATGATTTTTGTCCTATGACAGCAAAGCCTCTTAAAGGAGGCTCTGTCCTGATCCCTGAGGCAGGAAGCCTGGGGGTCACATTGGGACAACTCAAGCTCTGGAGGTTAAGAGCTGCCAGGGTCCGAGGCAGAGGGTGAGAATCTCCACTCCCTGTGCCTGTGGATTCTCTCCTGGATCTGGATGCTCCGCCTGGCTCCTGGGTCCGGGAAAGGCTCTTCCATAGTCACCACGAGGCAAGAGATATCACTGACAGTCAGAGATCGGGGTAAAGGGATCTATGCCAGCTGGTTAGCTATCCCTTTACGTATCTCTGTGCGACCACGCCAGATTAATCCTATAGTCCAGACCCATCCAATAGATTCCCCCAGCCCTTAGCCAAATACAAAGCAACAGACTTATGCTGGGGCTCCTTCCTGGGCTGTAGCTTTATTGAGAGCTCCAAGGCAAGACCTCAAACAAGGCTGTCACAGAAATGACGGGGAGTCCAGTCTCATAGGCCTGTCTATCCCTAGGCCCCACTGCCACCTCTGTACTAATGCACCCCAGCTTTAACAATGTATGTGTCTGCAACCTTCAGTCTCTCTGCCGTTTCTTGATTCCCCTCCAAATCTCAGTGGGGGTACTAGCCTCAACCTTTTGCTCCAGAGTCTCTATCTCTTGAAAATAGTTACTGCCTCCTTCATTTTCAGTATCAGGTCTTTGTTCCTCAGACTCATCACTATCCTCCTGAGACTTGTCACTGTCCTCTTCAGAGTCATCACTGTGGTCCTCAGACTCATCGGTGTCATCTGTGTTCATGGGTAGCAGCCTGGAAGGAAAGAATGTACCCTTCATGGTATCATCCCTGGCCAGTCCAATGTCACTTTCCCCATAACACTCACCACAGAAGTTCTCAAGCTGAGGATACTCTGATCCCAAGTCCCTCCAGCAGGCAGCTGCTTCATACTTTGTAGCCATAACCACAAGGCAGAAGGAATTGAGTCTAAACCCCAGGAACATATCAGATCTGATCTTTCATTGAATGTGGAGTCGCAGTACCTACCGGGTGCAGGCTACAGGCCTGTTGGGATTTGCATACTCTCCTGAGTCCACATCAAAGGGATCTGAACAGAGAAAGGCAGGCGCAACCTCTGAGTGAGCTCAGGGAAAACCTGGAGGGGTTTGGCTGCTTCGTTTGGGCTCCCGATCATGCCAGGCCTCACCAATCTCTTCTTCCTTAGGGGCATCCCTGGCACTGGCCAAGAACTCCTGTTCTGCCTGCAGCACCTCTTCTGGGCCATGGCAGGTTGCATACTTGTCCAATAGCTGTCGGTTCAGGTCTAAGAAACCTTTGCCCCATTTAAACTTCTGAAGCAAAATGACAGCAAGATCGGAAAAGCCTGGTGGTGTAAAAAACACAAACTAAGTCTGTGATCCCTTTAGAGAACACAATGTATCACTCTGGCTACTGGACGGTCCTACTATGCCAGGGCATCCCCACTTCTGCAGCCCCTGGTCCCTCTCATTTGCTGAGAAATATCCCTACCATGCTGGTCCCTTGTCTTCAGATTCTCTCTCTGGGCTTCTCCTTGAGTCCTACATTCCCTGAAGATACAGGATGACCCATGCAACAGCCTAGTAAGGTAGCTGTCTCATTTTGCCTCTATCCCGGCTCTCCAAGGTCAAGATTAGAGGTGGGCATTGGGACTGAAACCTGAGGCTGCCCTGATGGCTCCCTAAACATCCTTCAAATCCCCCTGCCCAGGTGTTTGCCAGGAGAAACCACAGTTCTGGGGGCAGTCAGGGCCTAGACCACCAGACCAGGCTGCTGTCAGACCCAAACTCACCTACAATGCAGAAGGCGGCAGCAAAAGCTTCCACGCAGGAAAGTCTGCAGGGCCGGCCATAGTTTACAGGGTTGGCAGCCACCAGGTAGGGGAGCAGCCGCAAGTGGCTCCCTCGCATCTTGTCAAATGGCGTCTCATCCAGTCTGGCCCAGGAACAGTCTATGACGGCGACTCCAGACTGTGCCACCAGCTGTCTGCCAGATACAGTGTAGGGTAGGTTCTGGAGCCCCAAATTAGGCATATCCTTGGAGACTGGCTTCACTAGGGATGAGACATCATTGTAGTGGTATTCCCAAACAATGATACATTACAATGGTGCCAAAAGCCCTCCGTGGTAGCTGCTGGCGGCACCTGGAGAATGCTTATTCATGCTCAACATATGTGTAGCCTAAAGCTGTTCTACACCCTACGCACGCTCTAGTCAAGGGGGCAAATTAGACATGCTCCTGTCCACGTGGAAGGCGGGAGTACATAAAACAAACAGCAAGCCTGGAAGAAAATTATATCCTGGATGAGGGGCGGTCTACGAAGAAAAGATGATGGGACGGAACTTCGTCCCCTCCCCAGCCCTAAGGTCTCCAGTGCCTACCTGTCTGCAGGAGACACGTACTGGGTGCCTACTGGGCTTAGCACCAGGCCGCCGAACCTTTGGCCCAAGCGCAGGCAGCGCAACAAGCCCAGGCGGGCAAGCTTGCGGCCCGTGCAGCGCCGGGGGTCGCAGTGGCCCAGTTCCCACATAGCCAGGGGGCATGGCAGCGCCACGGGGCCCGGGCCGCCCTCCTCTTCAGTTGCCAATGGTTGGACCGAGGCTGCACAAGTAGAGAGAAGGTCCGATTTTCAGCGCGGGTTCCGGATCCAGACCCGCTGCCCCGATGGCTCCGCACTCACCTCGCAGCGCGGCTCCCACCTCCTCCGCGAAAGCTTCCAGCGAGCGGCTAGGGGGACGCCGAGTGTGGCGGTCCCGGGTCTTGGGCCCGCGAGCAGCCTTCTTCCGACCCATGGCGAAGAGCAAGCAGAGATTAGGTAACCCAGGTAGCAACCCTGTACTGCAACCCAATTCCGAGCGCGCGCAGGCGCACTCCTGCCGCTTCCTGTTTCAAGTGGCGTCATTTCCTGCACCCACGTCCACGTGACTTCGTAGTAGGAGCGATGGCGCAGAGGCTGGCCTGTTTCCTGATGTTGCTGGGGCTCACGGCGCGCGGTTAGTGCTCCCTCTCGCCACCCGCTATCCGCAGCGTCACCATCTTCACGGTGCTCACCGCCTCGCTCTCCACAGGGCTCACGCCAGCACGTGCCGGGAAGATGAAGGTGGTGGAGGAGCCCAACACATTCGGGTGAGCGCTTGGCAGGCCGGCTGCTCCGGGCTGGGCGTATCCGGACCTAGCCTCTCTGACCTGCCCTAGCTCCTCTGACCAGCCCTGTCCCTTAGGCTAAATAATCCGTTCCTGCCCCAGACCAGTCGCCTCCAGCCCAAGAGGGAGCCTTCACCTCTGTCTGGTGAGTGTGGACTGGAGCGGGGAGCTGGCCGAGGTGCTGACCGAGGGGGAGGGGCGAGGAAGGGCGCCTTAAATGAAGGACTCTGAGGTACTGCCTCAAGACTCATGCACTCGTTTGTCAACCTCTGAGTGTTTTAAGTGGTCTGGAAAATATACTAGGATTGCCTTCCCCCCGGCCCTCAACATCCCCCCCCCAACCCCCGTGCTGGCGACTAGGCAGGGCCTGGTGCGTGCTAGACAAGCCCTCTAGCCTTGACCTGTATTTGTTAACTTTGAGACTTGGTCTGAACTGGGTTCAAACTCGTAATATTCCCCTCTCCGCCTTCCACAGATAATTGGACAGGTAAATACTAGCCCAGAGAAGGGTACCTACCCTCGGGTGGTGGGTTTTGGAGGTGAAGAGTTCACCTTGGTGTCCAGTCCTGTTCTAGGTTGGAGGGAGTGGAGAAGCTGACAGCACCATCAGGTGAGGACTAGATCCTCTGCAATGATTGTCAGGAAAGCTGGGAGTTGAAATCCTGTTGGAGGTGGCTCAGGGACCTTGGCTAGGTGGAAGCTTCACTGTAGGGACTTGGTGACCTACTGCTTGAGGTATGCTAGGCATGTGGGCTTGTACCATTGTTTCTCTGGAGAGGCAGCCCTTCAGGAAGCACCTGCCTGTCTCCTCTAGCAGGGATCCAGTCAAGCTTAGCTGCCGTCTTCTTTCCTGTCCATGAAATGACACTGCCAGGGGCAGTGCCGAGACACTTCTGACAGAGCCCAAAGGCCTACTGCCATCACATTGTGAACATAATTGTGAGAAGGTACCATATGACGTAAGGATTTCTGGGACGTGTGGGCTTTAGAGAACTTCAGAGGCCAGCTTCCTGACACCAGTAACTCATGTGTGACTTGCCCATACAAGACAGTGGCATGGTAAGGGTGAGGTCAGAGTTCTCAACACTCAGGTTAGTTTCTAGAGGGGAGGGATGGTGGGAAAGGAGCAATCAGGAGCTTACTGTCCCACCTGAGCAGGACAGCTTCTCCATCCAGGTCTTCCTACTGTCTTGGAAGGCTCCCATGTTTCAGCCAAATGTCAGGAAACAGAGGCACCGGTACTGGCCAGCACTGGACAGGCCACAGTGGTGCTTGGGTGCTGCTCTCACTGGGGCAGGGGCTGAGTGGGACACCCTGAGTGTAAACCCAGCTGGATAACTCTTCCAAGCTAGTTGTAGCTCCTGCGCTGGTTAGGACAAGATACCAGATCTTACCCAGTACTAAAAAATGTTTTTTTTTTTCACATATTTTTTTTTTTTTGAGACAGGATCTCCCTATAGCCCCAGCTGGCCTAGAACTATGTAGACCAGGCTGGCCTTGAACTCAGAGATCTGCCTGCCTCTGCCTCCTGAGTGCTAGGATTAAGGGTGTGCACACCATGCCCAGCTTAAAGACAGTTCTGGGCTGGAGAGATGACCTAGCGGTTAAGAGCGCTGACCGCTCTTAGAGAGGACCTGGGTTCGATCCCCAGCACCCACATGGCGGCTGACAACAGTCTGAAACTCCAATTCCAGGAGAACTCCAGTTCCAGGGGAATCCGACACCCTCTTCTGACCTCCACGGAATTGCATGACACGGGTGCACAAACTTGCATGCAGACAGTACATTCATACACATACAGAAAAAAAAAAAAAAAAAGACAGTTCTTAGCTGCCATGTGAATGCTGAGAAGTGAACCTGGGTCCTCTGCAAGAGCAGTCGGAGCTCTTAACTACTGACTCAACTCTCCAACCCCCCATATTTATTATTTTAATTTTACGTATATGAGTGTATTGCCTGCATGTAAATGCACCCCTGTCATGCAATGCCCACAGAGGTCAGAAGAGGACATCGGACCCCTTGGAACTGGAGTTATAGATGGTTGTTAGCTGCCATGTGGGTGCTGGGAATGAAACTTGGGTCCTCGGCAAGAATAGCCAGTGCTCTTAACGGCTGAGCCATTTCTCCAAATCCTATGTGTTTGATTTTTAAGACAAAGTAATAGGGAAGTGCTAGGAAGGAACAGGAGAAGAAAAAGAGGGGGTAGGTATATTGACATAGGCTGGCAATCCTAGCACTTGGGGACTGAGGCAGGCCCTGAGTTCAAGACCAGGCCTGGACTACATAGTGAGTTTCAGGACAGTCTTGGCTACTTAGTAAGATCCTCTCAGAAAGAGTGAGTATAAGAAAGTTTGAAAGCATGAGAGAATGGGAAGGCAAGAGAGGAAGAGGAAATGCCCACTAGGTCATGCCAAACTAGCTCCAGTAGACTATAGTCCAAATGTGAAGGGAAAGGGAAGCTTGCCACTCTGCAAAATCCCACACCTGACTGCTTTGGCCCAGGAACCAGGATGTCACAAACAAGTAGTGCTGGGCCAGTCCTTGCTTCATGAGTATATGATACTCCAGAAGAGTCTTTAAAGGTTAAGGGAAAATGTTTGTGTGTGTGTGTGTGTGTGTGTGTGTGTGTGTTTGTCTTTTTGAAACAGGGTCTCTAGTTCCAGCTGTCCTGGAACTATATAGACCAGGCTGGCCTTGTTGAACTCACAGAGATCCATCTGCCTCTGCCTCCCAAGTGCCAGGATTAAAGGCGTGCGCCACCACACCTGGCTTAAAGACGGTTCTTAGCCGCCATGTGGGTGCTGGAAATTGAACCCGGGTCCTCTGCAAGAGCAGTCAGTGCTCTTAACCACTGAGCCATCTCTTCAGCCCCAAGGTACATACCTTTTTTTTTTTTTTTTTTTGGTCTTTTCAAGACAGGGTCTCTCTGTAGCCCCAGCTGTCCTGGAACTTGCTCTGTAGACCAGGCTGGCCTTGAACTCACAAAGATCCGCCTGCCTCTGCCTCCCAAGTGCTAGAATTAAAGGCGTGCGCCACCACGCAAGGCTCCCAGTACATATCTTAAGAGCAGCTATAAGTCACTAGAATTCCAGAATATATATTTAAAGCTCTAGGTTGAGTCCCTAACACACTCTCTCAAATAAGCAGCATGTTCTTAGATAACAAAACCTGTCAGAATCACTAATAGACCTGCCCTAGCAGAAACAGAAGGTCTTGTGGAGCCACAAGTAAGAGATGCCATACAGTACTGGGAGAAGACAGGAAAGAAGAACTATAGGAAGGAAGAACCCAAATAAAGTAGGTAAAGACAAAGGAGAAAGGCCCATGCCGTTGACTTTGATTTACAAGGATGTGCTAAAAAGACCCAATGCAGCCAGGCATGGTGGCACCTGCCTTTGATTCCAGCACTTGGGAAGCAGAGGCAGGCAGATCTCTGAGTTCAAAGCCAGCTTGGTCTACATAGTGAGTTCCAGGACAGCTTAGGCTAGGGCAGACCCTGTCTCAAAATAACCCACATACAAACAAAAACTAAACAAGCCAGGCCTTTAATCCCAGCACTCAGAAGGCAGGGGCAGAGAGGCAGAGCGCAGAGGCAGGTGAGTTCCAGGCCAGCTGGGGCTTAAAAAGACCAAAAAAGAGAGAGAAAAAGAAAACAAAACCACACATCCCAAACACAACAAAAAACAACTCTGAAGAAATGGATTAAAAGCTTTATGATGGGGCTGGAGAGATGGCCTAGCCGTTAAGAGCACTGACTGCTCTTGCAGAGGACCCGGGTTTGATCCCCAGCACCCACACAGTGGCTGAAAACCGACTTTGACTCTAGTTCCAGGGGAATCCGACGCTCTCTTCTGACCTCTGCGGCATTGCACGACACGGGTGCACAAACTTACATGCAGACAGTACATTCATACACATACAAAAATAAATTTAAAAAAATTAAAAAAAAAATAAAAGCTTTATGACATATGTGCTGGATAGCTTTAGTGTCAACTTGACACACCTGGGTTGAGGGAGCTTCAATTGGGGAATTGGCTCCATTGGACTGGCCTGTGGCCACATCTGTGGAGTACTGTCTTGATTGTTGAGCAATCTGGGAGGGCCCAGCCTACTGTGGGTGGTGCCACCCCTGGGCAGGTTGTTGTGTACAGTATAAGAAAGCAGGCTGGGCATGGGCCAGGGGAGCAAGCCAGTAAGAAGCATTTCTCCATGGCCTGTGCTCCAGCTCCTGCCTCCAGGTTCCTGCCCTGAGTTCCTGCCTTGGGCTCCCTGAGTGATGAACTGTGACCTGGGAGATGTGAGCTGAATAAACGCTTTCCCCCCAAAGTTGGCAGTGGTCAGTGTTTTTGTCACAGCAATGAAAAAGCAAACTAGAACATGTCATTTTTTTTAGTATTACTTTAAATGTAAATGGATTAAATCCTCCATTCAAAAGGCAGAAATTGGCATGTTATTTTGTTTTGCTATTTTTGTTTGAAACAGGGTCTCCCTGTAGCCCCAGCTGGTCTGGAACTTGCTTTGTAGACCAGGCTTGCCTTGAACTCAGAGATCTGCCTGCCTCTGCCTCCCAAGTGCTGGGATTAAAGGTGTGTACCACCAGGGCCAGCTGGCTGGTTGAGTATTCTTGCCAACAGATGCCCACATGTCTATGGATAACCTAGACAGATGCTGAGGGACACCTCCTGCCCAGTAGGGACAGGCATAAAGTTCTGCCATAAAACTGGTCCTGTGGGGGCTGGAGAGATGGCCTAGTGGTTAAGAGTGCTGAACACTCTTGCAGAGGACCTGGGTTCGATCCCCAGCACCCACATAGAACCATCTTTGACTTCAGTTCCAGGGGAATCCAACCCCCTCTTCTGACCTCTGTGGCATTGCACGACACGGGTACACAAACCTACATGCAGACAGTACATTCATACACATAAAAATAAGTAAAATTTAAAAAAATATTTTAAAAATGTTAAAAAAAAAAAAAAAAGACTGGTCCTGTGGCCTGGAGGTGGACTTGTCATTCTCCAGGCAGCATCCAAAGATTCCCAATCAGAAAAGGCGTTTCGGGCTTCTTGGCCTTAATGGTCATTTAGCTTTAATGGCTTTAGCTTTAGAGGCAGCAGGAGCTCGTGCCTGTACTGAACTCCTGTGATCTTCTCCCCCAGGGCCTGTGCATCTCTTCAGGCTGGCTGACAAGTGCTTTAGCCTGGTGGAGTCCACGTGAGTGTGGGGCTAGTGAGTGGGTGGGCATAGCTTGGGGAGCCCTTTGACACCCCCCAACCCCGTGTTCCTAGGTACAAGTATGAGTTCTGCCCTTTCCACAATGTGACCCAACACGAGCAGACCTTCCGCTGGAATGCCTATAGTGGGATCCTTGGGTGAGTGTGGCCAGGGGAGTGGCTGTGGCTCTACTACTCCCAAGCTCCTGTGTCATTGCTCTGCCTACTCCTCTAGCATCTGGCATGAGTGGGAAATCACCAACAATACCTTCTCCGGCATGTGGATGAAGGAAGGAGACTCCTGCCGCTCCCGGAACCGGCAGAGCAAGGTGGGGCCCATTGGGAAGGTGGATGGTGGTGGGTAACCCACCCCCACTGGCCACTGAGGTTCACTTCCCAGGTGGAGCTCACCTGTGGAAAGAGCAACCGACTCGCCCATGTATCTGAGCCGAGCACCTGTGTCTACGCACTGACATTTGAGACCCCCTTGGTCTGCCACCCCCACTCTTTGTTAGGTAGGACTCAGGATACAGTTGGATCCAGGAAGGGGAAGGGTAGGTAAGAGGCTTTGCCATGCCTGGCTACTATTGATCCCTAGTGTATCCAACCCTGCCGGAGGCTCTGCAGCAACGCTGGGACCAGTTGGAGCAAGACCTAGCTGATGAGCTGATCACCCTGCAGGTGGGTCCACACTAAGGGGGCACCCCCTGCCTGTTCTACCATGTGCTCCTTTCTGCCTCTTCCACCTTCAGGGCTATGAGAAGATGCTGAGGTTGCTTTTTGAGGATGCTGGTTACTTAAGGACCTCAGAAGATAGCCATCCTACCCAGCACAAAGGATCCAAGGGCCTGGGGCTTGAGACCCTGGAAAACTGCAGGAAGGTAGTGTCTTGGGAAAGGGGGAAGGCTTCCTGGGTCCCCAATCTTAGCAGCCTCTACCAGGGCTGGCCTCTGACCTGGCTGGCACTCTTGTCCAGGCACATGCAGAGCTGTCACAGGAGGTACAAAGACTGACTAGTCTGCTGGACCAGCATGGCATCTCACACACACAGCCCCCAGGTCAGTTCCTTCTGCCCCAGTGAGCTGCCACCTAGTTGGGGCCTGCTGTTGTTATAGGATCCTTACCTATCACCTGTTCTGACAGAAACCACTCATTCTGAGTCCCTGGGCCAGCGGCTCCCCATAGGTGCAACCTCAGACCAGTTTCGAGGTGACCCAGGACTACGAGGGAACATATTGTGACCCAGATGGCCATGAGACACAGAAAACAAATATTCTGAGCCTTAAGCATCCTTTTGCAGAGAGACCAGGTGGGGTCCCAGCAGGGTACACAGAGCCACTGTGGTGAAGCATAGATCCTCTTGGCATCTTCCAGGCCAGGTGGGAAGGGACCTTCTGGCAAGACTTTGTTATGTTCAGAGATCCAGACAAAATAAAGATTCAAAGTTTTAATAATTAATTCCCATACTGATAAAAAATAATTCCATGAATTTTGTAAACCATTGCATAAATGCTATAGTGTAAAAAAAAATTTTTAACAACTGTTAACAACTTTAAACAATTCACTACAAGTAAAATGGGTATGCAATATAAATATGACCTTCTAGGTTAAGATTCCATTCACATAACATTCTCAACTAATGGCTGAAAAGAAATGCACACATGGGGATTTCCATAAGTTAATCCACATGCGCATTCCTACCAGGGAAAGGTTTGCCAACCAGGTACACAAAACTGCAACACCATCATTTACTGCTAATATTTAACACTAGAGCCTCAAATGACAAGAGGTAACAGGACAATGGTGAGCCCACCACCACAGGACCTCAGTTCTGTCACTCATGGGGGTCTTAAGCCCACCTCCCCTCCTCAGCCTTTCCCATCCAGGAGAGGTCTTGGAGGCCTCAGCTCAGCCCCTTCCAGGAAATTCTTTGGTCCTCCTCCTGCACACCTATCCTCAGAGCCCAGCCTAGTTCTAGAACAGCAGTGCTCAGCAAAGCTCCCTTCACAGGACACAGTGGCCACTGCCTCCTGCATTCTCCCAGTTGTTGCACAAGAGCCTTATAACTGCCACTGCTCCAACCTGGAATGTCAGCCCTGGACTCCAGACCTCCGGTCACACTCCCTAGGAGGAGATGACCAGAGTAGCTTACAGACAAAAAGTGAAAATGTCCAGATGAGATAGCAGTCACCCACACTGTCCTGTCACCACAGAGACCAAAGGCCTGACATAGGAAACAAGTGCATAAATATGAATAAAAATAATCTTAAACCTTGAAACAGCACAAAATATACATGATCTAGGTAATGAGCTAATAAATCATTATTACTAATTAAAAACAAAATAGTCACTAAAACAAGGTCAATAGTTACCTTAAGTAGTGGGCTAGCTGCAGAATGTCAAGGATCCACTTCCTTTAAAAGTGATAGAGCTTTTCTATCAGTTTGTCTTATATTAAAAATGCTTTTAAATCTACTATATTAAATACATTCTAATTTGGTCACTGATAAAAATGTTTTACCTAGTCACTTTGCACTTAAAAAATGCTATTAAAAGTCTTTGGCAAAGCCATAGGGGAGGAAAACCTGCCAACCACTTCTAGACCTGGGCAGACCTAGTCTGCCACAGAGGCAGGGTGTGTCTGGACAGATGTCTCTTCCCTAGATTTCCAGGGACAGTTCTATTCCTGGCCCAAAAGGGCTCAAGTGCATAGCCCTACACACATTCTTGACAGAACTTGACAGAACTTGGGCTCAAGGCCAAGCTGTTGGGGGGGGGCGGGGCCTGCCATTGCCTCGGAGCTGATGGGGAACTGCAGCAGAGCTGGGGTAGTCAGGCCACTGAGGCACCACAATGGTCGTGTGGATGAATTGTGATAACTGCACATACAGGTCAAGTACCAATGTCAGCTAAAACTTGTCGCCTGGACTCATACAATACCATTGGGCGTCTGTGGATGGGCTGGAGGTGAGGGTGGGTACAGGTGCAGCAGACGGAAGTCTTGGGTCTACAGGCCCCTCATTCAGCACAAGCCACAATGCCCCGGGCGACTCAAGAGGTTACAAAAGCACCGTTGCCATTACCGACACCACAACACAGCTGCTTCCCAAGTCAATCTAGGAATCCTCCGATGTCTCATTCCTCTGCTGCTGCATTTTTCATTAGTATGAAATTGTCTTTCAAGGGAGAAAACAAAACCATATGAACTAATTTCTTCACTTCTTTTGCAAGGCATAGGCACTTAGAAGTGGCCACGGATCACACAGTGCATGATAGCGCTCTCGATATCACTCTACAATACTGGAATATAAAACTCCAACTACATGTGCACCTGCACATGTTTAGAAAATCAGTTCCTTTCATAAAATTAAAAACATCTAAATGTATATGTCTTTCAATAACCACTCTGCTTATAAATACTATTTGTTTGCACTTAATTTTAAATTGTAAAAATCCTAGGTCTTCCTCACTACTAAATAAATGTTCATTTAAGTAGTTTCAGAATATGAAATCTAACATAGTTACTGTTACTATGAGTTAACAACAAACTGATATGAAACTTCAAGTTCACAGTACACTTATAAAGCTTCATGTTATCGCATATTAAAAAAACATGGACCTAGAAAGCAGCTTATACAATTTATAAGATTTAACTGAATTCCTCGGTTTAGAAAGTGCTTTGACAAGGCCTGACCTCCACTGGCCTGGCCACAGCAGCAGCATCAGGACTGGGGCACCAACTGCATGCCCAGGGGACAGGCAGTGGGTTTGGTGGTGGTCTTAAGGTTTCTGAGAATACCTTGACACCACTGGTGGGACACTGTAGGTAAAAGTAATACAAAAGGCTGCCGGATGGACAGTGGGCATAAATCACGTCCTGACGTAGGTGGCACTGGAGGCAATTCTGACACTAGTGGCACATGGTATGCTGTGGCCTCTGCACTGCTCACCAGGGAGGGAGTGGAACCTGGCTCTGGTCACCATGAGAGGGGCTGGCCCTTACAGTAGGGGCACTCGGGGGCACTGGCTGCACATGGCTCGCACAGGACACGGTGCTGACAGGGCTGCAGGACAGTGCCATGGGCCCGCTCCCGGCAGGCCACACACTGCTTGGCACGAAGTTGGAAGATCACCTGTGGGGAAGAGGCAGTGAGTGAGGCCAAGTGGATGATGGTAACCTAGGATTGTGGGCCACCAGCTACAGCCACAGGGTCAAGGAAATGCCTAGAGTGTGAGGCCTGGGGCAGACATTTGTTCATTGGCCCACAGAGGAGAATAGTCAATTGGAATCTCTTACCCTTGTGTGTACCACATGCTAATGTGAAGGTCGGGGGGCAACTTGCACAACTTGCAAGAGTCAGTTCTCTCCTTCCATCATATGGGTACAGATTTTACTCAGGTCATCAGACTTGGCTGCATGCAGTGCCTTTACCTACTGAGCCATCTCTCTAGCTCCTGACGCTTTCCCTTGAGACCTTCAGGCAGAATGTTGGATACTGAGGCAGATACACACTTGCCACAGGAAGGCTGGAAACAGGGCACTCATGAAGACTAAGTGAGCTCGTGAGTGTGAGAGTGGCCAGAGCCCAGGAGACTGCACCTTGGAGGTGACGTGCATATGGCAGCTGGGCCTTGGCTGTGATCAATGGCAGGGAGATGGTATGTGAAAGGCAGAGCTATGGAGCCTTTCAAAGGGGTCAACGATGGTCTGGCATGAAAGCAGCTTCTGGCTAGGCTGAGATGAGCTGAGTACTATGGGCTTTGTGCTATACCAGAATGACCAGATGAAAGGAAGTGGGCATGGGCATCTGGACAGTCACCTCCATAAACAGTCTGACTCAGTTGAGTGGCTCATGCTTGCTGGCAAATGGGAGCAAGGGAGAGAAACAATGTGGAAGACACCAAGAAAGAAGAGCAGGGTGTTAGCCTGACAGAAGAAAAGGTGCCAAGGTAGCGGCAGCCAGAACCTAGGCTACGGGCCAGGGCAGAAGGAAAAGCAGCGTCTGGCTGGGTCTGAGATCCCTCAGTAGCCAGTCTCCCCTTCCTTCCCTTGAGGTGACAGCAACTAAAAAGCAGAACTCACCCCATCCACAGCCTCCAGGTCGAGGCGCAGCTGGCTCTGCAAGGAATGCAACTTGGGAAGAGGGATGTCAGTAATGTCACCCAAGCTCCGAAGCCCCGACAGTGAAGACAAGCCCAGGCCTTCGAGTTCTTCCTGCAGCTGCTTGACCTGGGCTTCCACCTCCTCCTTCTTCTGCAGGGCCAGCTGCCGGTCACTGTCTGCCACACGAGCTCGCTCCTTAGCCTCCTGAGCCTCTCTCTGCCATGCATCACAGGCCTAAAACCCAAGGTATAATGCAGGAGGCAGCCAGACCTGCCCTCTCCTGCACATACTCACCTGCCTTGCTTGTGCCCAAACCCCTCCCTCTGTTCTCCTGCATGCCCAGTCAGCCCCTCTCCCATAAGCTCACCTGCTTCACCTGCTGCCAAGACTCTTCCCATTGTCTGATCTTCCTCTTGGCCTCATCCAGCTGTCGCCTGACACGTGCCAGCTCGGCACTGTTTGGACTTGTATTTGAGGAAGCCGAGGGGCCAGAGTTCAGAATGGGTGATGGGCTAGGAGAGAAGCTGCCAGAAACAAAGTCCCAGATGCTCCCAGAGACGCCATTCAAACCTGAGTTTAGGGGAGACAGGAATGATACAGCTGATAGAGCCCATGCTGCACCCAAGGCCCGAAGTGTTTGCTGGTGTTCTTGCCCCTCATGGCCTGGCCACCCACCTTGGTACCCTGTGAGTCAGGAATGAATGACTGCTGGAGCCCCAGTTCCTGGACTGACTCCCCTAAATGATGCCCAGTTAGGCAAATAGACTCAGAGTTCCTAGCTCCAGCTGTTCTCACTCTACAGCAACTCTGGAGGCTCAGAAGAGCTCTGGTTCTGAGGCCGCTGTTCCCTGGCCTTATGTGTGAGTGACAACAATGCACACACACCTAGAGATGGGCATTCTAAATATGACAAGCTACAGAAAATGAAGCACCTTAGTGGAAACACAAGAGCAAGGACAGGGTCCTGCTGATCTGTCACACCAGCTTCCTCTCATATCATTCATCCCAGTGGGCACCCAGAGGCTCCATATATGTCCTGCTGGGGTCCCTAAGCAATCCTGTGTGGAGGGACTGAAATCTGGAACACCATGAGAATGCCCAGTTGTGGCAGGCACAGTGCATCACTACCTGTCCACTCTTCTATGCCACATAGGTTAGAGGGGGTGGTATCTCATGGACATGAAGCCACACAGGTGTTAGAGGCCCTGCAGTCAGGAATACCCAGGAGAGGATTAGACAGGACCTGTTCCAGGACCCAGAGCCGGCCGGGAGGGACCCACGCCCAAGCACGCACCTAAAGAGCTGTAAGACGAGGCTGTAGAGCCCAGTGTAGTCGGCTCCGACCGTAGGGGTGGTGGTTGCTGGGGGGGCGTCATGGCCGAGGAGACGAGTGGTCCCGACAGGGACTGGGAGAGCGAGCTGAGTGGGGAAGTGGATAGGGACGAGGACGAGTGCAGGGATGGCGAGCGGGGCAGGGAGCCCGGGATAGTGACGGGTGCTGAGCCTGTCAGCGACCTGGGACCTGGATGGAGGAGGGAGGCTGAGTAAGCAAGGCAGTGCAAGAGCAAAGGGTGAGGGTGGGGGTGGGGGGCTTCTACCATGGAGCCACCTGCCCAGGAGCCTGCAGGTCAGCAGGACATATAGGGGTAGGGTCTCTTCAGAGAATACTAGAGGTACAAGGCCAGAAGCACCACCCCTCAGCTCAGGAGGTCCCAGCAGAGCCAGGAATCTCCCCATGGTGCTCACAGAGCCATCAGGGGCCTAAGACAGATGGATTTCTTTTGAAATTAGAGAACAGATGAACTTCTAGGATGAAGAAATGATGTAGCAACTGGAACCTCTATACCACACAGTGGAAAAAATGCAATTGTGTGTGTGTGTGTGTGTGTGTGTGTGTTTCCTCCTGAGGGGCCTCAGCTGTGTCTAAGAGAGCTACTTTGTCACAATGGCATGGTAAACTGAGAAAGCAGCAGGAAACTGAGCTGTACAGGCAGGTGGCAGAGGCAGGAAGGAGGCTCCAAGGAAAGGGTCCCAGCAGACGGCCCCGTCCATAGTAAGACGGCCAACATGCACCGAGTAAAAGGAGCTGCTCGCCTCAGCACTCTCACCTGTCAGGCCAAGGTCACGGCCGTCCTGCTCTTCCAGGTCTTTATCTAAGGATGCGATATTTATGTCACTAAGACGAAGATCTAAGGCAGAACCTGTGAGATAAGCCTAGTGTTACCCATTGCCTCTCAACTAGCACACATACAAATTCTCCCAGGTGGAATCCCTGAGCCATACCCACCAGTCCAGCTGGAGCCAGTGAGTTGCCTGTAGCTCCACGGAAACCCTAGGTGCCTCTAGCAGCCAGCTGCTTTCTCCTCTACAGCCGGGGTTTTTTCAGCTGAGCAACCTTTGTTGCAGTCAGAGACACAACTCTGGCCAATAAATGCCCCCCCTCCTTTTCTTTTTTTTTTTTTTTTTTTTTGGTGGTTGTTGTATTAATTTTCCTCTCTTTTTGAGACAGGGTCTCCCTGTAGTTCCAGATGTCCTGAACTCACTATGAAGACCAGGCTGGCCTTGAACTCCACTTGCCTCTACCTCCCAGAGTGCTGGGATTAAAGGCGTGAACCACCATGCAGAGCTTGGTTGATGCTTTGAGACAGGGTCTCATGTAGCCCAGAATGATCTCAACTCACTATGTAGCTGAGGACGACCTGAATTTCAGATCTTGCCTCTATCTTCTAAATGCTGGAATTATGGCACTTGGGAGACAGAGGCAGGCGGATCTCTGTGAGTTCAAGGCCAGCATGGTCTACAGAGTGAGTTCCAGGACAGCTGGAGTTACAGGGAGACCCTGTCTCAAAAAGACAATAATAAATAAATAAATAAATAAATAAATAAATAAATAAAATGCTGGAATTATACAGGCATTTACCACCATGCGCAGCTCTGCTTCTCCTTTCACTCCTAACCATTTGTTAAAATTTGACCGAGAAAACATATCCAGGAGGGCAACTCCACGAAGCAAGTGGTTCATAGGCCATTTCTGGCTGTGCACTAAGACAACGAACTGTGACATCGTGAGGGCTTATGGGAGACCAGACACAGTAGAAACAGTCTCCTCCCTCAAGGGCAGAGGCAAGCCTTTAATCTCAGCACTAGCTGGGCGTGGTGGTGCACGCCTTTAATCCCTGCACTTGGGAACCAGAGGCAGGCAGATCTCTGTGAGTTCAAGGCCAGCCTGGTCTACATAGTGAGTTCTAGGACAGTTGGAGCTACAGGGAGACCCTGTCTCAAAAAAAAAACAAAAACCTTGGGGCTGGAGAGATGGCTTAGCGGTTGGGAGTGCCAACTGATCTTGCACAGGACCCGGGTTCAATCCCCAGCACCCACATAGAGGCTGAGAACCATCTCTAACTCCACTTCCAGGGGAATCCGATGGCCTCTTCTGACCTCCTTGGCATTGCATGACATGGTGCACAAACCTACATACAGACAGTACATTCATACACACAAAAATTAAATAAAATAAAAAACAAAATCTTAAACAAAACAGCAATAACAACAACAAAACCCACAAATAAATCCCAACACTATAATCCCAGAGGCTGAGGTACAAGGATCACTGCAAGTCCAAGGCTAAACTGGTTTACATAGTGTTTCAGGAGAGGCTGAGACCACCAGAACATGCCTTCAATTCCCATAACTACGGCAGGGCTGTCATTCAACGGTACCGTGGAAAGGCTAGCAGTGTGCATGGCCTGCACAGCCATTTGGGAGGGGGGGAAGTTAGGGAGATGGGGGGGGGGATGCAGGAGCTCCTAGGACACACCCATGGCTGGTGCCACCTTCTCAGCACAGACAAGGTCAAACTCAAGCTGGGGAGAACCAAGCACTGAGAAGCAGGAGGCACACAGCTCTGCCAATGGGGACCGCTGTCTCCCAATCTCTCCTGCATTCTGGTTCTTCCTGGGCTGCATCCTTGTAATCTTTGCTATGAGGTTTGGCCCTGTCATTATTAGTTATAAAGTCCCTCAGGCTACAAGGACAATGAATAACTTCAGATACCATAGGCACTGGGTAGTATGGCACAAGCCTGTAATCCCAGCATTGGGAGCCTGAGGAAGGATGGCAAGTTTCCTTTCAAAACAAATAAAAACATTAGATAAGTACCTCAGATCACCCCAGCCAGTCCCTGAAGGACCCACCCGTCTTATCTTGCCTGCAGAAGATAGAGCCCTGCCCAGCAACATTGGTCAGTACCTGGTGTCTGGGAAATGGGTAAGGGAAGGTCCCAGTGCTCTTGTGCCTTACCCCTGGCAAAGTTCCACAAACTCATTTTGAAGAAATGAGGTGCAAAGAAAGACATGGAAGGTGAAACCTATCTTTGCTGGATGAATCAATCTGGCCAGGAGCTCTGTGACTCAGCACACAGAATCCAAGATGCAGAGGCAGCACTGCACTGCACTGCACATGAACCTCAGAGGGGTGAGGCTGGGGTGGAACTCCTCTATAATCAACCATGAACAGAATGCTAGTACAGGGTGTGAGCCACTGCCCTGAAGCCCAGCACAGTGCAGCAGAGGGGATGTTTGTGGAGGAGGGCTTTCCCACTATTTGAGGGCTGCTCAGGAGCCCATTCCACACTCAGGCCCATCTTTCCAACCCCAGGCTCTTATTTCCAACTTACCTCAATGCACTCCAAGATCAGACTCAGTATTTCTGAAACTATACTTAAGGGAAGAATCAAGTTTGAAAAAAAACGGGAATCTAGGTGAGCCTTTTTTTCTCTTCTTCTTTTTGAGACACAGTCTCCCCACAGCTCCAGCTGTCCTGGAAATCACTTTGTAGACCAGGCTGGCCTTGAACTTACAGAGATCTGCCTGCTTCTGCCGGGATTAAAGGCATGCACCACCACACCAGGATTGTGAGCCTTCTTAGATAAACTGCAAATGTTTGAAGGCTGGGCTGTGGCACTTGATCCAGAACTAGCTCCACCAAATGTGACCTGGTGGTACCTGGGTGTCAACACTAAACAGCAAAGAGCTGCTGAGTATTATCCTTGGCACTACCAGTTCCCAACATGACACAGCACATTCTCAAGGTGCTGCAGTCCTCTAGGGTCAGAGACACATGAGTAGACAAGCCACACAGACTATGAGACGGGATGGGATGGGAACCGCCTGGCTCCATCCTGGATAGTGTGCAAGGAGGAAGACCCTTCTCTGCAGCTACAGGGCAGGATAATCAAACCACCAGTGTGCGCACTTGGAACTGGGATGGTTAAAAGGAACCAGCAGGACCAGTCCTCGAGGGAGAAAAGATGCAGGCCAAAGAATGACAGACATGAGAGAAGCCACCCCAACAAAAGCAGATTCCCAAGACTAGGCACGAGTTCACCTCATTCTGCAGCCTGAAAAAGCTGGTATCAAAATCACGGGCTCAAGGGCACGTACCGGCAAGGGCGCGGGCGCTCAGCCTCGGGGGTCCATGCACCTGGGGGTGGGGGAACTCATGCATTTAGAAAGGAAACCATTTAGAGAGGGGGGCGCGCCCCCGGCGGGGGGGGGGTCCACCTAGAGGTAAAAGCTCGTAGAAGTGAAGCCACCTAGGGATACCTCAACCAGCCGGAACGGCCTAGGGAAGACTCCACCAGGACACCCGCGCCGAGAAGCCACCACCAGGGTGGACATGCTCCCGCGGGAGACACCACCTGGGGGTCACGCATGTGGGACGAAAAGACCAAGGGGATGCACACCTGGGGAGGAGGGAGGACGCATGCCTGCTCCACAGCGCCGAGTAACGACGACCCACACACAACTTGGTGAAGTGCTGACTCCAGGCCGGGAACCACAGCCGCCACAGCCGCCACAGCCGCCACAGCCGCCACAGCCGCCACAGCCGCCACAGCCGCCACAGCCGCCGCCGCGTCAATGCTGACTCACAGCCCAGCTGTCACCGCTGTGAATTCAAACCTGACTCGCGCCCCGCCCTCGCCAGCCACCCGCCCCCTGAACGTGGCCCCGCCTCACTTGACGCCCCGCCCCGGCCGCGCTGAGAGGCCTTGCCTACACTCGCTGCCGGCCACCGCCCTGCCCACTATCCCGCCCCCGCAGCGCGCTAGGCCCCACCCCTGCAGCGCCTGCCAACCGGGTGAACTAGGGCGAGGCCCCCTGGTGGAACGTTTCAGGCACGCGTGCAGTGGGAGCGCCCAGGGGCAGACTTCCAAGGGCAAGAAAAGGAAGCGTGTTTACATAGCACCAAAATCACCCCTCTGCCTCTGCAACATCTTCATTTCCTTTTTTTTTTTGGTCTTTTTGAGACAGGGTATCCCGTTTAGTCTCAGCTGGTCTGGAACTCGCTAAGTAGACTCGACTGGCCTTGAACTCACAGAGATCTGCCTGCCTCTGCCTCTCTAGTGCTGGGATTAAAGGCGTGCCCTACCATGCCCGGTTACATCTGCACTTTGTTTTTTTTTGGTCTTTTTGGGACAGGGTTTCCCTGTAGCCCCAGCTGTCCTGGAACTCACTCTGTAGACCAGGCTGGCCTTGAACTCACAAAGATCCGCCTGCCTCTGCCTCTCTAGTGCTAGGATTAAAGGCGTGCACCACCACACTCGGCTCATCTGCACTTCTTAAATGCACTGGCCTTGCACTTGGCTTCATTTATGAGGGGGCAAGCGAGGAAGACAGGTCACCCATGTCTCCGTGGTCAGAGGCAGGGATACAGCCTGGGACCCTTATAGATATGACTTGTTTTGTTTTGAGACAGGGAGGGTCTCCACATACAGCCAGGGCAGCCTTGAACTCAAAGCTATTCTCTGGCTCCAGCCTACCAAATACTGAAATTACAGGCATGTGAATGACTTTACAGGTGACTTGAACTAGTAGGGTCCAGGAGATTCACAGTGAGGTAGACACTCCGTGGGAAAAGCTCACTATTTTAACTATGAAGCAGCAACCACAATACATTGACTGGAAAGTAAGGCAAAGTGCTTGCCTAACACCTAGAGGCCTTGGGCTCCATCTAAAGCAATGCATAACAAAAAAGCCCAAACATCTTCCCGCCAGAGAGAGAGCCTCAGCACTTAACAGCACTGGCTACTCTTACAGAAGGTGGATTCAGTTCCCATCATCTCCACAGAGGCTAACAATCTTCATTGAAGGGAGGGCCAGACATCCACCCCCTTCTGGCCTCCTTGGGCACTGCACAACACAGGTTCACCTACATACAATACATGCAAAACACTCATACACATAAAATAAAAATTAATTTTGGGGGGTCTTTTTTGAGACAGGGTCTCCTTGTAGACCCAGCTGGCCTGAAACTCACTATGTAGACCAGGCTGGCTTTGAACTCAACGGAGATCCACCTGTCTCTGCCTCCTGAGTGCTGGGATTAAAGGCAAATCGCCACCATGCCTAGCCAACAAAAAAAACAACCCACACATCTAGGGCTGGAAAGATGGCTCAGTGGTTAAGAGTATTGACTGCTCTTACAGAGACTGGGGTTCGAGTCCCAGCACCCACATAGCTGTTAACAATCATCAGTCACTCCAATTCCAGGGGACGCAACATCCTCTTCTGACTTCCTTGGGTCCTGCGTGACATGGATGCACTTACATGCAGGCGATACACTCAAACACAAAGTAAAACTAATTTTTTTTTGAGACAGGGTCTCCCTTTAGTCCCAGCTGGCATGGAGCTCGCTATGTAGATCAGGCTGGCCTTGAACTCACAGAGATCCACCTGCCTCTGCCTCCCAAGTGCTGGGATTAAAGGCATGCACCATCACTCCTGGCCTAAAATGGTTCTTAGCTGCCATGTAGGTGCTGGAAATTGAACCTGGGTCCTCTGCAAGAGCAGTCAGTGCTCTTAACCCCTGAGCCATCGCCCCAGCCCAATAATAAATATTTTATTTTTTTAAAAAAAAATTTTTTTTAATTTTATTTTATTTATTTATGTGTATGAATGTACTGTTTGCGTGTAGGTCTGTGCACCCGTGTCATGCAATGCCGCGGAGGTCAGAANAAATTTTTTTTAATTTAATTTTATTTATTTATGTGTATGAATGTACTGTTTGCGTGTAGGTCTGTGCACCCGTGTCATGCAATGCCGCGGAGGTCAGAAGAGGGTGTCGGATTCCCCTGGAACTGGAGTTCTCCTGGAATTGGATTCCAGACGGTTCTCGGCCGCCATGTGGGTGCCGGGGATCGAACCCAGGTCCTCTGCAAGAGCGGTCGGTGCTCTTAACCGCTAGGCCATCTCTCCAGCCCCAATATTTTAAAAACCCACACATCTTCCAACTGTTTGCCTCCAATAAGAGGCTAGGTCGGGCTGAGGCCATGGCTTTAAATAACAGTTAGAAAAATTTACTGCACATATGTTAGCACCTGGAAATGCAGGTCTCCCTGAAGCACTTTCAATGTTTGTGCATCCTAGTTAAATTTTCGCTGAGGTGAGCAAACCCCTGTACAACCAACTTGTCCAGGGGCAGCAGGGGCAACAACTAATTTTCCCTTGACACTTTTCTGTCATGCATCTTCTTTGTTATTAATTTTACAGGGATTGAATCTACGGTATCACACAACAATACTACCCCATAAAGTACCTATTATTCTAAGAAATGTCATCAAAAGCAGGATCACTTTGTATAGCGCTGGAGGCTTGGAATGAGTTAATTTAGAATAAAACAGAGCTCAGGAATTTCTGAGAAGTGCCTCCACCTAGACAGGAGATGTGCTACTGAAAACAGATCTCGTCCAAGATCTTGTCAATTGGAAAACCAAATGGGATACAGCTGCCAAGCTCTTAATTCCTCTTTTGTTCCTTGGGAAAATCACGCTGGACAGTCTCCTTTGATTTATTATTCTTTCCTCTAGTTAGTGCATACTTTACTCAAGACTTAAGTGCATTCTGATATTGCTCTTACCTTTTTTTTTCTTCCTTTCTTTCTTTGTTTTTGTTTGTTTTTGTTTTTGTTTTTTTGGTGTTTTTGAGACAAGGTCTCCCTGTAGCCCCAGCTGGCCTGGAACTCGCTCTGTAGACAAGACTGGCCTTGAACTCACAGGGATCCACCTGCTGGGATTAAAGGCATATACCACCATGCCCCGCCTTATCTGCTTTTACCAAGATTTGTGTATGCTCTTAATGGTTAACTGCCTTCCCCCCAAGTTGTTAATTCACCCAGAGCTTGTATATGAAGCCTTCTCCCCCATCCTCTTCCTATAAGGCACAGTCCACGGAATCCTGGCCCTTTTCCCATGATTTCTAAGATCTTTGCCTTTTCACTATAGAAACTTGTAACAAAGGGCAATAAAGTGAGACTTGCACAAGACTTGCATGAGACTTGCCTGAGATTTACAGAAAAGACAAGTCTCCCAAGTGCGTCCATGGCACTTCTGCACCGTGCCCTGCTACAGCTCACAGGGAGTTAGGCATGGGTCAACGCTGGCATGGGTCTCAGCAGCACAGCATATTCACTCTTGCAAAGAAGTCCTATAACAGATCGTCTTCAAAAGAGACCAGAGTTCAGGAGGGGTGGAAGGATAGGCAGGCCAGTAGGCATTCCAGGCCATCTTGGAGCATGAGAGCACTCAGGCAACTGCGGGGTAGCCATAGACACAGGGTCATCTGCAATGTTCCATAAGGCTTCAGCAGTTCCTACCATCTACTGACATAGCACCCGGGGCCTCAAGAGCCACCACCCCACATACCAAGACCAAGCAGGAGGGACAGAGAGCTGGTGGGTTCTTCCAGGTTCCCACTGCCCCCAGGGCTTCCTGAACCTGGATGAGTCTGAATTCTAGAGGGCTCTTCAGAAAGTGAGACAGACCCTCACAAAACCCCAATGGAAACAAGATATCCAGTGATTTAGGAAAGTGACCTTTGGAGGAATGAAAGGGCCAGAGGCTACCCAAGTGAAAACAAAGTTGGAAAGGTCCAGATACACCAAGGGCACGCATTGTAGCTGAGAAGAAATACCCATTTGGGCAGGTGTGGTGCCAAGCAGAGCTATGGATGTCTGCGCCCACATGCTGTCTCAGGAGCCTCAGCAGCATACACACCATCTCCAAGATTCCCTGGTGGTCCTCATGCAGGACAGGACCATCTTTAATGTCCCCTAAGACTATAAAAGAGGTTCTTACTCTTCTGCCAGCACTGGGGGATCATTCCCAACCTGCATGTCATACTGGACTATAATGAAGTCTGAAAGGCTGGAACTTACGCTATCTTGTAGGATGGCTACACACTTCTATGCCTGTTGAATAGGGCTGGCCACTTGGCTGCTTATGCACAATATGGACAGCCTTACTCTGGATCCCCAGGCAGCACAAGCTGCTTCATTCTTCCCAGTTCCACACCTCTGAAATCACCACAAATGCCATCCTCTGTATCCTCAGGAGTCAGGCTGAGATTTAGGCTTGGGTTAGCTGTACACTACAGGGTATATGTCTTCACATGCTACTCACAAGCAGCCACAGGCACAGGTCCACAGGGGGTCCTTCATCCTTATTTTCCAGGGCCCACCTACTCCGCCCACCCCTGGCCTTTCTGAGGCACTCTCTCCCTAGGCTTTGGACTCCTGTCCAGGGCCTGACATGTCCCCCCAGTCCCCCCATCACACTGGTCTTCATTCAGTCCCCAATCCCTCAATGAATGACTCCCAGGCTTCCTGAAGCTGGCTGGTGCAATTCTGGCAGTGTTTCCACCCACTCATGTGTCCAGGCCTCATGCCAGTTCTCCGCTCTACCCTGTTACCATTCCTTCTACCTTTGGTTCTTCACGAATCTGATGTTCAGATTTTTAGCCTTCTCATTTTCCAGTGGCTTCTGGGATGGAAGATGCCATCTGCCCTAGTTCTGTGGTGGTAGGTACAGCTGGGCCCTGATGTGGGCTCTGTATCCCCTGAACTCCTAGGCACCCCATAGCCTCACTGAGTCAAACTGAGAAATGACAAACCATGCCCCTGGCTTTTATGCAGAGCAGCACCTCCTCATTAGCTATAACACAGTGTAAAAGTTGCACAGAGGACAAGGAAGCGTGCACTTACCCAGGACCGCCTCCACGGTGTTGCCAGCAGGGTCCAGTGGGAGGGCTCGAGCAGGGAGGGAAGGCAGAGCAGTTGGGGAGGAGCTACCTGAGCCAGTGCTTGATGCCAGGCTAGATGCCACACTGGAGCTTACACTGGGGGCCAGTGGGTGAACCACTGAGAACACAGCGAGATGGTTCTGCTAAAAAACACAAACACAAGCAGGTGCCATCAGCAGCGTGACACAACACAGATATGGCAGATGGACAGGCTGCCAACGTTCCCAAGAGCAGCACACAAAGCAAGGACAGCCAACATCTTTTTTTTTTTTTAATTTTATTTATTTCTGAATGTGTATGAATGTACTGTCTGCATGTAGGTCTGTGCACCCGTGTCGTGCAATGCCGAGAGGTCAGAAGAGGGCGTCGGATTCCCCTGGAACTGGAGTTCTCCTGGAATTGGAGTTTCAGACGGCTCTCGGCTGCCATGTGGGTGCTGGGGATCGAACCCGGGTCCTCTGTAAAGAGCGGTTGGCGCTCTTAACCGCTAGGCCATTTATCCAGCCCCAACAGTACATTGATACACATACAGAAATAAATAAATGCCGGGCGTGGTGGCGCACACCTTTAATCCTAGCACTTGGGAGGCAGAGGCACGCGGATCTCTGTGAGTTTGAGGCCTGGTCTACAGAGTGAGTTCCAGGACAGCCAGAGCTACAGGGAGACCCTGTCTCAAAAAGACAAAAAAAAAAATAAATAAAAAAAAAGAGTGTCACAGGGGCTAGAGAGATGGCCTAGTGGTTAAGAGCGCTGACTGCTCTTGCAGAGGTTCGATCCCCAGCACCCACATGGCAGCTGAGAACCGTCCATAACTCCAATTCCAGGAGAATTCCAGTTCCAGGGGAATCTGACGCCCTCTTCTGACCTCCGCGGCATTGCACAACATGGGTGCACAGACCTGCATGCAGACAGTACATTCATACACATAATAAATAAATAAATAGGTCTGGAGAGACGGCCTAGCGGTTAAGAGCGCCGACCACTCTTTACAGAGGACCCGGGTTCGATCCCCAGCACCCACATGGCGGCCGAGAACTGTCTGAAACTCCAATTCCAGGAGAACTCCAGTTCCAGGGGAATCTGACGCCCTCTTCTGACCTCCGAGGCATTGCACGACACGGGTGCACAGACCTGCATGCAGACAGTACACTCATAAACATAATATAAATATAAGAAATAAAATTTTAAGCCGGGCGTGGTGGGGCGCACGCCTTTAATCCTAGCACTGGGCCAGAGGCAGCGGATCTTTGTGAGTTCAAGGCCAGCCTGGTCTACAGAGTGATTTGCAGACAGCTTGGGGCTACCGGGAGACCCTGTCTCAAAGACAAAAAAAAAAAAAAAAAAGAAATAAATTTTTTAAAAAAAAATTAAAAAAAAAAAAGTGTCACAAAAGGGACAGGAATTATGCATTGGAGTGGGCTAACCACAGTAGACTATGCCACAGCCACTCAGCCAGGAAGCAAAAAGATCTGGAAAAAGGATCAGCCTCTCCACAAAATTAGGCATAAAACCTGTCACAGATAAGCCCGGGCCTGGGAGCCTACCAGCACTCCTCTAGCAGGCCTCCCAGAAGTCTCTTGTACCCTCTGAGTTCTTATTCCCTCAGTGACCAACAAAGTAAAAACTGGGGACAACTGACATCATCTCTGTCTGACAGACGACAGATAAAAACAAGTCATATGATATCAAATAAATGGCCAGTAAAAGTGGAGGACGTGTGGAGAAAAAAAATACAACAAAATCAGCCAGGACAGAGCTTCAAAGCTAGAGCCCCCACAGCTGCCATGTAAGAAAGGTGAACTGCAAGGTCATCCTGCAGTCAGGGATCAAAAGACACATAAAAACCAGTTTTAGAAAGAAATCTCTGCACACTTAGGCTGTGATTTCTTCCAAACAACACCAGACATTAACCTCTGGAATGGTATCACAAGGATCTGGGTTGGCTTTACTAGTTTGCTGAAGGAAAATTATCTTGAATAAAGACCTCAAGGTGCTGGGTGTGGTGGCACAAGCCTTTAATGCCAGTACCTGGGAAGCACATCCTTATATAGCCTGGCCTATATAGCATTCCAGGTCAGTTGTGGCCACAGAGAGAACCTGTCTGAAAACAAAACAAAACAAAACAAAACAACAACAACAAACCTACAAAAGCGGGGCTGGAGAGATGGTTCAGAGGTTAAGAGCACTGACTGCTCTTGCAGAGGACCAGGGTTCGATTCCCAGCACCCACATGGCAGCTAAGAACCTTCTTTAAGCTGGGTGTGGTGGCACATGCCTTTAATCCTAGTACTCGGGAGACAGAGGCAGGTGGATCTTTGTGAGTCCAAGGCCAGCCTGGTCTACACAGCGAGCTCCAGGCCAGCTGGGACTAAAGGGAGACCCTGTCTCAAAAAGACAAAAAAACCTACAAAAGTCACCCATGGTGGCATATGCCTTTATTTTTATTTATTTATTTGTTTATTTATTTAATTCGTTGTCTTTTTCGAGACAGGGTCTCCCTATAGCCCCAGCTGTCCTGGAACTCACTCTGTAGACCAGGCTGACCTTGAACTTACAAAGATCCGCCTGCCTCTGCCTCCCAAGTGCTAGGCTGGTGGCATATGCCTTTAATCCCCGCACTTGAGATCAAGGCCAGCCTGTTCTACATACCAAGTTCCAAGGCAGCTGTGGCTACAGGACCCCATCTCAAAAAAAGAACAAACAAAACAAAACCCTACAAAAACAAAAACCTCAAGGTATATCTCAGTAGGTCCAGAGTCCAGATCTTTCCCCAGGATAAACCCCAGACTCAGGTCAGGAAGGAGTTGTCACTACCTCCTCCCTTAGCTTCTGTACCCTGGGTAGATTCCATGTTCAGACCATTCCTGTCCAAAGCAAAGAGCTCCTGAGCTGAAAACAGAGTTCTCACCTGTACCAGTGGCCCAAATAATCTACCCTTAGACAGCTTTCCTGCCTATAAACCTTGGGTAAAGTCACTTGAGGCTACTCCCTACCTGCTCTTGAAGCTGATTCTCCTCCAGGGAGAGAACTCAGGAACACAGGCATTATTCAGGAATTATACACTTGGGATCCAGATCACTGGTCAATGTCCAGACCTAAGAATCCAGGGATAGCTCAGGGATCCAGGAATTGCCCAGGCAATACTCAGGGATCCATGCCCAGAGATCCAGGGATCACTGAGTAATCCACACTTAGGAATCCATGCCCAAAGATCCAGGGATCCAGTGGTCACTCAGGCAGGAACTTGTATGTTGGATGGAGGGGACAAGCAGAACAGCTAATGATGCTTAGCATGGTTTGGGACTATGGATACTCACACCCAAACCAAACCCATGTATTGAGCCTGAGATCTTCCAACTGGGAGAAAATAGCCCGTGAATCCTGGGCCTTATACCTCAGTGAGCCACTGCTGGGGCTCCCACATGCCTCATGTGTGTGTGACAGCACGAGGGCACCCAGTGACTCTGTACTGAGAAGTGAAAGAAATGCCTGGGCTAAAGAGAGGATAAGTGCTCTCTATCAGAAAAATACAGAGCCACTGGCCATAGGCCAAGGAAAATGGCTACCAGCACACAGACAGTCAGCTCTTGGTAAGTGACCAGATCACACATCACAGCTCAGGATCAACAGCTCAGCGGCATGGCCACCATGCAAGCACCATTCATAGAAACTACAGGCCCATCTGTCCTGTATCTCAGCCTCCACCTTCACCAGTCAGCCCAACCTAGATACTCAGCAGAGATGAACTGGCTCCACTTGGTCAGGCTGAGGTGAGTTCCATCCCAAGACAACTGAAAGGATAATATCCTGGGACCTAATTGTTCTCTGCCCCTCTTCCCCTGCTCACTTTAAACTTCAGACATCACCTAAGTCCAACATCACTAGGACCACAGACACCTTTTCACAGACAAAGGGAGCATATCACCCTCAAAGGGTCCTGGCTCAACAGAGAAGGAACTTCAGGCCTGTGAACCTGGAGTCAAAGGGAAAGCCTGTGTTCTGTTACCTCTGGGACTTTATTTTTATTTTTGGTCTTTTTTGAGACAGGGTCTCCCTGTAGCCCCAGCTGTCTTGGAACTCACTATGTAGACCAGGCTGGCCTTGAACTCACAGAGATCCACCTGCCTCTGCCTCCCGAGTGCTGGGATTAAAGGCATGCACTACCAGGCGTTTTTTGTTTGTTTGTTGTTGTTTTTACTTTGTGTGTGTGTGTGTGTGTGTGTGTGTGTGTGTGTGGTGTTTTTAAGACAGTGTCTCCCTGTAGCCCCAGCTGTCCTAGAACTCACTATGTAGACCAGGCTGGCCTTGAACTCACAGAGGTCCCCTGCCTCGGCATTCCAATGCTGGGGATTAAAGCATGCACCACAATGCCCGCTTTTTTTTTTTTTTTTTTTTTTACTTTTAAGACAGGCCCTCACTATAATGTCCAGGCTGGCCTTCAATTTACTCTGTAATCCAAACAGGCCTTAAAATCACAATGACCTGGCTCTCAGTTTACACTTTTATGGCATCAATTACATTAACCCTGTGCAAATACTAGCACCACCAGTCTCCAGAGCCCTTTACCTTTCCCAACCGACACTCTGTCCTTGTGACTCAGGAGAACCTCCTTTTCTTCCTCTGTGCCCTGGCTCCTATCTATGAGGATAGTAGAAAACACAGGGAGAATAAAAATTCCCCCCCAGGCAGGAGAAGTGACAGTTCACCAAGACAATCTGTGAGCCAGAGTTATTTTATTAATTTACTTATTTTAGACAGAGTTTCCCTGTAGCCCCCACTGGCTTGGAAGTCACTATGTAGAACAGGCTAGCCTCAATCTTGTAGGGATTCCCCTGCCTCAGTGCTGGGATTAAAGGTGTGTGCCACTATGTCTAGTTTATTTATTTTTGTTTTTTTGTTTTTTTAAATTTTTTTAATTTAATTTATTTTTGTATGTGTGTGAGTGTACTGTCTGCATGTAGGTCTGTGCACCCGTGTCGTACAATGCCGCGGAGGTCAGAAGAGGGTCTCGGATTTCCCTGGAACTGGAGTTCTCCTGGAATTGGAGTTACAGACGGTTCTTAGCCACCATGTGGGTTCTGGGGATTGAACCCGGGTCCTCTGCAAGAGCGGTTGGTGCTCTTAACCGCTAGGCTATCTCTCCAGCCTCTAGTTTGTTTATTTTTGAGATACGGTCTCACTGTATACCCATGCTGGCCCTGAACTCATGATCTTCATGCCTGAGACTCTTAAGACTTAAGATCTGGGATTATAGGCATGAGCCACAGTGCTTCTGACAATGAAGAGGAAAAACAAATGACCCTGATTCCTTAGGGGAGCAATTTCAAGAAAAAAAAACTTTCTTAAAACAGGAAACTTGGAGCCAGGCATGGTGGCGCATGCCTTTAATCCTAGCACTTGGGAGGCAGAGGCAGGTGGATCTCTGTGAGTTCAAGGCCTCCTGGTCTACAGAGTGAGTTCCAGGACATCTGGGGCTACAGGGAGACCCTGTCTCGAAAAGAGAAGAAAACAAACAAAAAAACAGGAAACTTGGGGCTAGAAAGATGGCTCAGTGGTTAAGAGTGCCAACTGCTCTTGCAGAGGACCCAGGTTCAATTCCCAGCACCCACATGGAAGCTAAGAACCATTGGCTAAGAACCATCTTTAACTCCAGTTCCAGGGGAATCCGATGCTCTCCTCTGACCTCTGTAGCATTGCACGACATGCAGACAGTACACTCATACACATAAAAAATAAATAAATGGAGCTGGAGAGATGGCCTAGTGGTTAAGAGTGCCAACTGCTCTTGCAGAGGACCGAGGTTCGATCCCCAGCACCCATATGGCGGCTGAGAACCGTCTTTAATTCCATTTCCAGGGGAATCCAAGACCTCTTCTGACCTCTGTGGCACTGCACAACACAGGTGCACAAACCTACATGCAGACAGTACATTCATACACATACAAAAATAAATAAAAAAAAATTAAAAAAAAAAAAGAAATGTGTAGGTTAAAATGAAGTCAGTGGCTAGGGAGAGACGAGGACGCGGACACGCATGGAGGAAGACCACGTGAGAAACAGGGAGCAGGTCTGTGTGGGCCCAGGAGAGGCCCCAGGACAGCCAGGCTTTTCCACACCTTGACCTCAGCTTCTAACCTTGCGGACTCAAAAATAAAGTCTGGTTGCTTAAGCTTCTGGCTGCAATACCTGCTACAGTGGCTTTAGCTGGCTGATGTACCAGCTCTGAAGGACATCTGTGTTTCCCCAGAGGAGACTGCTATGCAGCTCAGTTTTGTTGATTTCAAGGTAGAATACAAATACTTTAAATAACAAAAGGATGCATGGATACAGGGAAAAGAAACAACGACAACTACTAGAGAACAAATAGACATTCCACGGAAGATTTAGCTCAGTGGTGGAGCAGGACCACAAGTATAAGGAAAGGCCTAACAGAAGGCCATCCAAGGACTGTACCTGCTTGCTGTCCTCGCTGACTTTCTGACTTCCTTCAGCAGGAGAATCTCTTCGTTTGGCCTGCAACACAAAGACCATTTGTGTTAGAAAAGGCACAGGGGAAAGCCGGGCGTAGTGACACGCACCTTTAATCCTAGCACTCAGGAGGCAGAGGCAGGCAGATCTTTGTGAGTTCAAGGCCAGCCTGCTCTACAGAGTGAGTTCCAGGACAGCTGGGGCTACAGGGAGATCCTGTCTCAAAAAGACCAAAAATATTTTAAATATACAAACAGTAATCCAGCCACGCAAATTAATGTATGATCACGTAATATAAATACATGAAGGCATCTTTCATTNAAAAAAAAAAAAAAAAAAAAAAGAAAAGAAAGAAAGAAAAGGCACAGGGGAGACATTCCCTGAAAACACGCAGACCTAAGCTTCACTTAGAATTTAGAAAATAGGGGCTGGAGAGATGGCTCAGCGGTTAAAAGCACTGACTGTTCTTGCAGAAGACCCAGTTCGATTCCCAGCACCCACATGGTGGCTAAGAGCCAACTTTAAGCATGGTGGCATACGTCTTTAATCCTAGCACTTGGGAGGCAGAGGCAGGTGGATCTCTATGAGTTCAAGGCCAGCCTGGTCTACAGAACTACAGAATGAGCTTCAGGCCAGCTGGGACTAGGAGACCCTGCCCCCCACCCCCCAAAAAAAAGAATTTAGAAAATACTAGAGCCGGTGTGCTGGGGCAGGCCTTGTAATCCCAGTACTACTAGGGAGGTTGAGGCAGGAGAATAAAGTTTGAGGCCAGCCTGGGCTACACAGTGAGACTGTCTCAAAAAATAAAACAGTAGGGCATGGTAGCACAGCCTTTAATCCAGCACCGGGGAGGCAGAAGCAGGAAGGCAGATCTCTGTGAGATCAAGGCCAGCCTGGTCTACATATCAAGTTGCAGGCCAGCTGGGGCAACTGAGAGACCCTGTCTCAAAAACAACAACCCATGCCCCAACAAAACAAAACAAAACAGAAACAAAAGCCCCTCACTACACGAAGCACTTAGAAAGTATGAGTCCTAAAAAAAAAAAAGGATGAGTCCTTGAATACTTGTAAAGCAAAGAAAGTATTTTCATGACTCCTGTCCATTGGTACCCAAAGCCCCTCCTCCATGCTTGGACACCAGTCCCTGCATCAGAACTGTTCTGTGAGACACTGCCCTTGCCTCAAGGGTCACGGGGTTGTTTATTAAAAAGGGCTGGGCCTGTAGGGTGTGATGACACACATTTTTTTTGGGACAGGGTCTCCCTATAGCCCCAGTTGGTCTGTAGACCAGGATGGCCTTGAACTCACAGGTATCCACCTGCCTTTGCCTCCTGAGTGCTGGGATCAAAGGCGTGCACCACCATGCCCGGCAGCATACCCTTTTAATCCCAGCACTTGGGAGGTAGAGGCAGTGGGATCTGGTCTACATCATGAGTTCCAGGCCAGCTGGGACTATAGGGAATCCCTGTCTCAAAAAGACAAAAAGGGCTGGGCCTTAGAACATGAATTCTATTACATTAAATGGAAGACCCATGGAGTGGCCAAATTCAGGGGCATCATGCTTAAAGCTGCTGTGGGGTCTAGAGTCAGGAACTCTGGTCTGCTGCTTGGTCTAAATGACCCCTAGGCCTAACCTTACAAAGAAGGGTGAATGTTGCCCAAGAGAGGCCTAGCTGTGCCTTCTTGAAGGAAAGCAGCTCTGGGCATTCAAGGTTGGCCACATGTGATTCTGTGGAGGGGTTGATTCCAAGTGCATGAAGTGACAATGGACAGGTACAAAGGAGTGAATTAAGAGATGCTGCCTCCTGACTGTTCCTATAGATGGGGACAGAAATCCAAGATAGGTGTCTCCGCCCAGGACCATTAGTGCTCAAGAAGAGGGATCCCCCCCTCCCCCAGGACATAGGTGCTCTGGGACATCCTTGAGTTGAGACTGGCTAAAGATACCTGTTGCATTTGGGGCAGATTCAGAACCTGCCCCTACCAGCCACAAAAGACCATCCTTGGATGAAGGGGGAGAAAGAACACGAGATTGAAATCGAACCACAGACGACAGACTACAGCAAATACATTCAGAGACTCAGGATCTGCCAATAAGGCCCATGGTCCACTAAACACAAGTGGCTCCAATTAGCCTGAGCAAGAAAGTGCAGTGGTACCCTAAAGAATTTATTAAATTTGTTGTTGTTGTTGTTGTTGTTATTATTTTGGTCTTTTTGAGACAGAGTCTCCCTGTAGCTGCTATTATTATTATTATTATTATTATTATTATTATTTTGGTCTTTTTGAGACAGAGTCTCTCTGTAGCTCCAGCTGGCCTAAAACTATGTAGAATAGGCTGGCCTTGAACTCACAGAGCTCTGCCTGTCTCTGTCTCCTGAGCACTGAGATTAAAGGTGTCTGTCCCCATACCTGGCTTATTATTTATGTTATCTGTCTGTTTGTGAGTGTATGCCATTTGTGTGTGGCCTTGATGGCTAGAAGAGGGTATAGGATCTTCTGGTCCTGGAGTTACAGGAGACTGTGAGCTACTATGTGGATACTGAGAACAAACCTGGATCCTCTGAAAGAATAGGAAGAAATCTTAATCTCTGAACCATTTCTCCTGCTCCAAATTCTGAATATTTATTTTATTTTATTTATTTTATTATGTGTATGAATGTATGTACGTCTGTGCACCCATGTCAAGCAATGCCGAGAAGGTCAGAAGAGGGCATCAAGATTCCCCCTAGAACTGGAGTCAAACATGGTTCTCAGCCACCATGTGGGTGCTGGGGATCAAACCCAGGTTCTCTGCAAGAGCAGTTGGCGCTCTTAACCTTTACCACTGAGCCATCTCTCCAGCCCTGAAATTTTGAATATTTCTTTTTTTTTTTTTAACAGGGGAGAGCGCAAACATAGTCCCCCACTACCGCACATTATGCAGTCGAGTTTCTCGCATTTGGGGAAATCGCAGGGGTCAGCACATCCGGAGTGCAATGGATGAGCCTCACCCTGGGAAAACCACCTTCGTGATCATGGTATCTCCCCTGCCAGGTAAGTATAATTCTGAATATTTCAATGTCATGCAAAGTCTTAGAAATAAATACCAACTTTATAGTCCATTTTATTTATTTATTTATTTTGGTCTTTTGAGACAGGGTCTCCCTGTAGCCCCAGGTGTCCTGGAACTCACTCTGTAGACCAGGCTGGCCTTGACCTCACAGAGATCCACCTGCCTCTGCCTATAGTCCATTTTAAAAAAACAAATAAAACCCTATCCCCATGATGAGCTCCCGTCTCAGGATTTGCTCTCGTGGCTGACCATGGTGGGGATATAGAATGATTTATTTCTAAGTTAGAGAGCTGGAAGCAACTCTTGTCTGTCCTTCCTCGTTATACCCACCGGACAGGTGATGCCCTCCTTGTCTGGAGTGAAGATGCCACACCATATCATTTGCTGATGTCTTTCATCTGCCCAGGACTAGTGCCCATGAGAGCTATGTAAAGATGAGGGAGGCGCCGGGTGTGGTGGTTCACACCTTTAATCCCAGCACTCAGGAGGCAGAGGCGGGCCGATCTCTGTGAGTTCAAGGCCAGCCTGGTCTACAGAGTGAGTCCCAGGACAGCTGGGGCTACAGGGAGACCCTGTCTCAAAAGACCAAAAAAAAAAAAAAGATGAGGAAGGCAAGGTACCCAGCACCTGCTAAGGCACGACCACAGTAGCTAACAAACCATAGATTGTCCTGATCCAGCCCAGGCAAGAACATGGCTAGGATTTTGCCACAAGCAGACTACCCTCAGCTACGCCACCCAGATATCACATCATCTGTCCCCAATAGTGCTATTAGGCCAAGTAACAGCTACTTACGCTTCCGGGTTGACTGCTGTGGGTCGAGGTACTACTGGAGTTGAGATCACGGCAGCTCCAGTCACTTGCCATTCCCAGGCTCTCTGAGGAGAAAGAGAAACAACTGGCCTTGAGTGGCCACCAGCTGACCTACAAGATGGGGTCTTAGACCCCAACAAGCGAGGGCTGAGAGCTTGTGCTGGTGTTATAACCATCTCCCTTCTATGGGATGGCAGGCCAGACCAAACAACGACATTTAATTTTTTTTTTAATTTTTTTTTTATTTATTTCGGTATGTGTATCAATGTACTGTCTGCATGCAGGTTTGTGCACACGTGTCGTGCAATGCCGCGGAGGTCAGAAGAGGGTCTCGGATTCCCCTGGAACTGGAGTTCTCCTGGAACTGGAGTTTCAGACGGCTCTCGGCCGCCATGTGGGTGCTGGGGATCGAACCCGGGTCCTCTGCAAGAGCGGTCGGCGCTCTTAACCGCTAGGCCATCTCTCCAGCCCCTAAT
>VZQC01014962.1:468196-541118 GCA_009823505.1 Rhizomys pruinosus
ACGGCATTGCATGACACGGGTGCACCAACCTACATGCATACAGTGCATTCATACACATATGAAAATAAATAAAATTTTTTTTAAATTTAAAAAATTAATTTAAAAAAATAATAAAATTTTAAAAATATTAAAAAAGGGGCTAGAGAGATGGCCTATTGGTTAAGAGCGCTGACCGCTCTTACAGAGTACCCAGGTTCGATCCCCAGCACCCACATGGCGGCCGAGAACCGTCTGAAACTCCAATTCCAGGAGAGCTCCAGTTCCAGGGGAATCCGACACCCTCTTCTGACCTCCGCGGATTTGCACGACACGGGTGCACAAACTTGCATGCAGACAGTACATTTATACACATACAAAAAAAAATCTTAAAAGAAAGAAATACACGGGCATAAGCACCCCCACACGCTGTGTCCTTCACACACAATACATCTGTTCATAACACCAATAGGAAACTCATAAAATGTAAACCAACCCAACAAAATCTTGACTTCTTAAATTTTGAGTGTGTTACATAAATGACAGTGAGCAAATAAGATAGTTTTCCTACCACTTTTTACAGTAAAATAAGTAGAACTGGAAATGTGGCTCAGTAGAATGTCCGCCTAGCTCCTGCAAGACTCATTCCATCCCCAGTACCACAGTTAAAAAAAAAAAAAAAAGCAGGCAACATAATTTCATACACCCTTGTCAGAATTACAGTCCTATTACCCTGCCTCAAAACACACAGGTAAACAGCAAGGAAACATTCTACACCTACATGTGAGCAAGTACTCTCACAGAAAAGTAACTAAGGAGGCAAACTGTCTTAAATAAAGTGGCTTTAAATTGCAGGTCTGTGCAATGTGGTGGCGCATGCCTTTAATGCTAGCACTTGGGAGGCAGAGGCAGGTGGATCTTTGTGAGTTCAAGGCCAGCCTGGTCTACAGCGTGAGTTTCAGGACAGCTGGGGCTACAGGGAGACCCTGTCTTGAAAAGACCAAATAAATAAATAAACAAACAAATTGCAGGCCTGTAAGTATTGTGTTGGGGGGAGTAAGGGTGGAAAGTGAATCTAAAACAGTTTGAATTACCAAAGACTTTCCTTATAACACACATAATCCTTCGAGAAACCAGCTGAAACTGGGGTACAGTCTACCCTCATGTCCTTGTAGTTTTAGGGCAAAGATGAGGTCCCCTCTGCAGAATGGCAAGTGTTAAAATGGACCAGGAACCACAGGAACCTGCTGACCCACAGAATCAAGGCCTGTCCTAGTTAGAGGCTGGTAGCTCCAGGCCCCACTTACTCGTCGCCGTCGGGACACAGGCCGGTGGCCTCGTCATACTTGGAGCAGTACACGTCGGGGCTGTAGTTGAAGGTACCATCGCGCCGTCGGAGCGGTCTGCGCCGACGCTGGTTTAGGAAATGCCAATGGAAACAGGTGAACGGCCTGTGCTGGCTGCACTTGTGCTGCAAAAACAGGGAGCACTGCTCTGTCCTAAACTCCTTTAGATACCTAAAAAGACAAACAGCGTTGCGGGCCGCAGCCGCCGCCGCTGGGCGGCCCCTGGGACCCCGTGGGGAAATGGGGGGACGCAGGAGACCCGGTAGGAAGCCTCCCCACTTAGAGTTCGGTTGATTCTCACGGCCCGGCCGGGTCCCCTCACCCTTCAGCCGCTCACAATCTCCGGACCCCGGGCGCCACCCTCCCACTAAGAGCCCAGATAACTCCGGACCGCCGGATTCTGTCCCCTGCCCACGCCGCACTGTCTGCTGACCCCAGCGCCACCCCCAGTCCCCAGACACGTTCCAGGACTCCAAGCACAGACCTTCCCAGCACACCACCCCCAACTCGGAGCCAGATAAGGCCAGACAGCCGGGCTCCGTTTCCCGCCCCCTCCGGGACTGCCCCCTTGAACCCAAGCGCCACCACCCAGTCCCCCCAACCCAGATCTCCTTCCCGACCCCAGGCGCCACTCCCCGCCAGGGCTCCAGATGGACCACAGGCGCCACCTGCTCAGACCAGGCGTAACCCCTGTTCTGCACAGCAGAAACGACCCCCAGGCTCGTGGCCCAGGCATCCACTTCCGACCTCAGGCGTGGCCTCCGCCGTCAACCCAAGGGCTACCCTAGACCCTGGGCGCCGCCTCTCGACCTCAGGCGGCGGCTACCCGCGTCCGGATGGTCCTGCATCCGTATGCAATCCAGGCGCGGCCCTGAGCACCAAGCGCAGGCTCTGTTCCCCAATCCTCAGTTAGCGACGCGAGGACCCCCGAGCCTGGGCGCGCACACAGCGTCCAGTCCCCAGGCCAGAGGCCGCCGCAGACCCGGGGCACCGCCTCTGGACCGCAGGCGGCGGCCCGCGCGCGCTCGGCGTGACCTGCAGGGGCCGGCGGCGGGAGCGCGGGCGGGGCGCACCCTCGGCAGCGACACCCAGGCCCCGGGCGCACACAGGCCGCTCCCCTGCACCTCTGCGTCCAGGCAGGCTACGGGCGGCGGCCCGGGCACTGACCTATAGTGGGTCGGCTTCTCGGTCTGCGGGGGGGACCCGTTCAGCGCCGCCGCCGCAGCTTTCGAAACCGACGGCATTTTCAGTCAAAACAATGCAGCGCGCATGCGCCGCGCTGGCGCCCCCGCCCCCGGATCTCCCCCCGCGCCGAGCCCCCTGCGCCCCCAGCCGCGCCGACCACGCCCCCAGACACGCCGCGCCGACCACGCCCCCACCGACCCTCGCCCACGCGCGCCGTGTCGCGGGGTGGGCATCCATTGGCTGCCTGCCCCTCAGCCGGACACCGGGACCGCAGGCGCTGGGCGGGAGACGCTGGTCCGTGTATGGTCCCCGCGCGAGTGGCTGGGTTCAGGGCCCTGGGCCCAGGATCACGGATTCCTGGTCCCGGGCTGGTGCGGGGGCGCGGAGGCTGCTGGTGGCAACAGGCTTCTTTTAGTTTAAAGAGTTCTATAATTAGATGGTGGCCATGGTCGCCCCTATAATAGGCTAAAATTTATGAATTATGTTTTTAATAGATGGGCTGAATGTGAATTCTCAGTTGAGCTGCTTCCTAAAATACCTATGCAAAAGGCTGGAAACCAAGGGGCAGGCGAGTGCGCAGTACCAGTAACCGATGCACTGGGTGGGCAGGCATACAGAGTGGGTAGAATTGCACAGAAGCCTTGGCTCTGCAGGCAGAGATGGAGTCTCTAAGGGAGAACTCAGGAGTAGCGTTCTTTAGTTAAGTAACTGGCAGGAGACCTTGGGAATGCTAAGTAACCACAGCTCCTCGGCTGGTAGCAGAGTGCTCTCAGGGCTTTCGTTTTGAGCAGCAAGCTGTTAAGGCCAGAAATATTCTGAAAGGAAGGGCCTGGAGGCAAAGTAGTCCACAAGCGTATGAAAAATAACTTGTCCCATTTAAGGAACATTGATGTAAAATATGAACAAAGAGCATATGGTCCAAGTACTTGTTATTTTTAAAAGCACTAATAAGGTAAACTTATCAGGATGACTGACTTCTTCATATGATGACATTTTGTAGACAAAATACCTTGAAAACTTTGGTGGTTTTAGGAGTTTTGGTTTTGGAGCTAGGGATCAAACCCATAGCCTTGTGCATGCTAGGCAAGCATTCTACCACTGAGCTATATCCTCAGCTTACAAACCCTGAAATTAAAATGATTTTAGAAAGAGGGGCGTCCCAGCACTGAGAAGGTGATGATACTGAGTTCCAGGCCAGCCTAGGCTGTAAGACACCAGTCTTAAATTGAATAAAACAAAACCAAACAACAACAACAACAACAAAAAAAAAAACAACCCGGTATTTTCAAACAGAATTCAGTAACTCGGGAAAAGACTGGGGAATCTACATGGGAATAAACACAACTCAAAGACTCCTAGAGTGGGAAATGAAGCCCCCCCCCCCCAACTTTGTAGCTTGGAGTGACACAAAACAAAGACCCGCCTAAGGAACCTGAGACAACAGAGCCCCCGCCTAAGGAACCTGAGACAACAGAGCCGGCTCTAATGCTATGGGAGATGCAAAGATGAGGGCTCAGGGAAAATGGAATTTAGGGAACTTTACTTTGACTTAAGCAAAGATGCTTCAAGTTCATTACCCATCAAAGAAAACTGGGATAGCCATAAAGACTGAAAGTGTTCTTTTTATTGAAGCATGTTCTTCAAATGCTGGGCCGACCAGACTTACACAACAAAATAGTAGGATTTTTGATTTAAGAGTAATAGTTCACTTGGGGGGAGTGTCCATACTGAGATTTTCCCAATATTAAAGAAGAGCTGTCCATTAACTCCTCCTTCCTTGAAAGACCATCTTCACTACCAGTTTCTTCCTGCCCAACAATTTATTGTGTAAATGCTGCATCTGCCTGTGCTGGTGCATGCTCACAGGTCCTCTCCTTCTCAGCTGTTTACTGGGCACTTACCTAGTTAAGTCAACAGACCAAACACCTTAGGAAAAACAAAAGCTACAGTCCAGATGGGCAAGTAGGCAAGCATGCTACAAAAGTAGTTAATTAAAACTTTCGCTAGGAGTGGTGGCACACGGCTTTAGTCCCAGCACTCAGGAGGCAGAGGCAGGCGGATCTCTGAGTTCCAGGCCAGATGGGGCTACATGGAGACCCTGCCTCAAAACAAAATCCAAAAACAAAACAACAAAAAAACAAGATGTAAAGGGAGAATTGCATCATTCGTTACACGTTACCAAATATATTTTCCATGTTTAGTATGTAATGTTAACTTCAACAGGTGTTACGCACAGCATCCCACATTACAAATCGAACACTTCTGCAGTTAATTCTGTCTCAGAAAGTAACATTGTCAACAGAACTGATTTGGGACATGATTAGGTTGTGCAAAGACATCACAAATCCGACAGCACGCGTTCAGCCAAAACCTTTTCTATGGACCTTTTTCAAAAAGTCCTTTGGACGTAATCGTTGAGCACGAGTTTCGGGCAGGGATCAGATTTCAAGCTGCTGGATTTTTGTCAGGTGTTTGCGCGTCTTAGCGCCAAAAGCGCCATCCGAGTCCTTCAAGGCCCCAAGAGGCAGAGAATCCGGTCAGAAACCACCAAATGCGACACCGGATCCGAAGGGCGACTGTCTGTTTCTTTCCTGGTAGCCTCAACAGGCATCGTTAGGTTCTCGCCCGGTAGACAGCCTGAGTTTCAGGCTCCTCCGGAGCATCACCGGGCTCCAATACTTCCTCTTCTAACACCTGTCTCAACCACTGGTCCATGCTGCTCTCCTGCCTCAAGTAGCACCAGATGACTATAACCACGAAGGACAGGATGATGGGCAGCACTTTCCACGAGGGCTGCTGCTGCTGCTTTCCTAAGGACTGCTCCACCCTCCAGCGGACTGGGGCGGCTTTGCTGGAGGAAAACTGCAGGGGGAGGTTTTGATCTTCCTCTTCCTCTACCCCGGCTGCGGGTCGAGTCGAAGTCCGAGGACCCGGCGGCGGATGCAAACTTCGTGAAGCCCAGCTCAGGAGCCTCAGAGTCCGGACGGTCCTAGAAAAGAGAGACAGCAGTGAGGGCACTGCCGCGGCCGCTGCCTTCACCTTTGCCTTCGCCCGCCCGCACCTCGCAACGCTCACCCCGCTGCCCGCGAACACAGGATGCGGTTCATCTCGACCTCCACTCACGCTCTGCGGCGCGCCGCAGAATCGTCACTTCCGTCGCATAAAACCGGAAGCCAAACTGTACATCAAACCTCTGTCACGACGATCGAACGTGATCCCAGGAGCGCAACGGAAATGATGCAGTCCCTTCAGCGGGCTCTTCCGCCTTGGCTCCCGCCCTCGCAGCCGCGTGGCATGCCGGAAAGTGTAGTTCTCCGTTCCTCCGCGGAGCCCAGAGCCTGCGGGACAAGTGGGAACACCGACAGGCGCCTTACTCGGAGGAGCCTGGAATGTAACAATTGAGCACGTGTCGGGCAGGGATCAGATTTCAAGCTGCCGGATTTTGCCCGGTTTTTAGGAGAGGAGTATCAAGACGCCCGCGATCCACACGGACTTGATAACCCCCAGCATCTATTGCCTTCCCAGGACCTCGTCCTGGTGACAAAGGAGTGCATCTTACCATTCTTAGAGCTCTGTCCCGACTCTCGGCCTCTTGCCCGGCGGGTGTCTCAGCTGCCAACCGTGTCCACCTCAGTTGTACCCACAGCACCTGCAGATGCCACCACCTTACCAGGCCATGCCTTCGATGCTAAAGTCAGGGCGTGCTGAAGGGACGTGACATACAGGTGGACCATCACAATTCCCTAGGAGCTATTTGCTGCCCTCAGAATGAAAGTGGCTCTGGGTGGACCACAGAGTGTCCGAATATCCTGGCAAGCCTGGAGATTCTGGGATTACACCCCCACATGCCACCAGGGTGTGTCTGGCGTTTTGAGCTGGTAGCTGATCAAGGTTCAGTGCATCTTCAGAATCAGCCCTGCCCTGGCAAGCTTGTAATCCCAGCACTATGCCAAGAGAATCGCAGGGCCAGCCTGGGCAACATGGCTACACACAATCTCAGTTTAAAATACAAAATAAAAAAACTAAAACAGGGACTGGAGAGATGGCTCCAGCATTTAAGAGCACTGGCTGCTCTTGAAGAGGGCCTAGGTTGGATTCCCAGTACCCACATGGTGGCTAAGAACTGTCTTTAAGCTGGGCATGGTGCCCCATGCCTTTAATCCTAGCATTTGGGAGGCAGAAGCAGGCAGATCTTTGTGAGTTCAAGACCAGCCTGGTCAACAGTGAGTTCCAGGCCAGCTGGGGCTATAGGGAGACCCTGTCTCAAAAAGACAAAAAAAAAAAAGAAAGAAAGAAAGAAAGAAAGAAAGAAAGAGAGAGAGAGAGAGAGAGAGAGAGAGAGAGAGAGAGAGAGAAAGAAAGAAAGAAAGAAAGAAAGAAAGAAAGAAAGAAAGAAAGAAAGAAAGAAAGAAAGAAAGAAAAAAAGAAAAAAGAAAAAAAAAGAACTAAAGAGAACCAGCCCTAGTGTCTTCTGTGTAGACACTGGGCAGAAACTTGAGTGAGTTATGCCACACCTGGGCTTACCGCAGGATCCACCAATGACACTCTGGATTTGTTCCTGATACAGTGAACCAGTCAAAAGAAATAAAAACTCCTTTGTCTTATGGGTCAGACAGCTATGAGTCCCAGAAATCTAGGATCCTTTTTCCCCAAGCAGTCTCCATGCTTTTATTTTTCTCAAGGGATGGTGTCTGAGGGCTCAAAAGAGTGGGAAAAGAGAAGTCTCCACTGGGAGGTGACCCATTCAGCACCCAACTGATAGTAATGTATTTCTGCTGGAGGGAGGCTGGGCCTTAAGGTCTTAGCCCCCTAACCAGGTGCAAAGTGCTATCCCAGGTCACAGAGAAGAGACACAGCCCCTCCCAGTGCAGGAACTAGGCCCCTGAAGACATAGACTGACCTCCAGTAACTCAGCCCCACTTCTAGTCCTCACAGGAGACCACTCTGCTCTAGGGCTGAACTTTGATTTCTCCCCACCCAGAGAAGTAGGGACCTGAATTAAATGACATCCATCTTGGAGAGGATTTTGCCGTTCCACTTAATTGAAGGACTTCCTTTTGCCTAGCTCCTGCTAGGTGATGCTTTTTCCCCTTAGGAAAGTTGCGACCTTGTGACATGGTTCTGTTCTCCCTTTGCTCAGGGTCTCCTTCCTGGGGCAGTTTCCAGAGCCTGTCAATCCTGAAGGTGACTATAGATTTGGCTGCTTATTGCTTTATGGGAAGAACAGGGTCCTGGAGAAGCCCCTTCTTTTTTTCTCATCTTTTTGAGACAGGGTCTCCCTGTAGCCCCAGCTGGCCTAGAACTCACTGTGTAGACCAGGCTGGCCTTTTACTCACAGAGATCCTCTTGCCTCTGCCTCCCAAGTGCTGGGATTAAAGGCATGCTCTACCATGCCTGAAGAAGCCCCTTCTTTTTTTTTTTTAATTTTTTAAAATTTATTTCGTATGTGTATGAATGTACTGTCTGGTCAGAAGAGGGTGTCGGATTCCCCTGGAACTGGAGTTCTCCTGGAATTGGAGTTTCAGACGGTTCTCGGCCGCCATGTGGGTTCTGGGGATCGAACCCGGGTCCTCTATAAGAGCGGTCGGCGCTCTTAACTGCTAGGCTATCTCTCCAGCCCAAGTTACAGACAGTTCTTTGCCACACCAACTCCAGTGTCGTCTGTGTGAGCAATGATGAAAGTCATAATAACAGATGGGAGATATGTGCCTTCCGAGGCTAGGCTCCCTGGTGGTCCCTGGCAGAGTACTCAGCCTCAGCTTCCAAGATCACAACGCACTACAAAGATGTTATGCTTCATGAGTGTTGGACTTTGTACACTGTCTTTTGACTCTTTTCCTGAGCTCAGCACCTCAGTCCCAGACAAGGGACAGTTAAATGTGTCTGGAAATAAATCAGGCGAACAGAAGCTTCATGAACCTAAGTAAAATCATACAGAGAAACAGTATCTAAAGGCTCCTTTGTCCTAGAAGCCCCCACAAAGATATTATGAATGAAAAACATTACACTGAGTGATATCATAGGTCAGTTACAAATAATAAAAGTGTTTTTCCAGATTTAATAAAAATAAAGGCTCAGTCTTTTGAGCAGGAAGCTATATCTGATAGAATTAGTAAGATAAAAGTTTTAGTTACAGTTATGCATGTTAAAATGTAATACTTAGAGGCACACAGCGGGCTTTCTCCTTTAAGAGAAACAGAACTAATTAAGAGGCTTTCCCAGGCTTTTGGCTTGAATAACAGCCTAGAGATAACAAGCAGCCTTGGAAAATCGGGCTCCAGGAAGGATGAGAAACACCAAATTGGAACTTCTAAACAGAGACAAACTGTTTAAGGTTTGTGGTTTTAGGACTACTGTTTTGTTGCTTATCTCCCCTGCCAGATTGATGTGTAAATTTATCTGACTTGCTGTCCTTGGAAACCTAGGCGTGAGTTCCTTTGGTAATGAGCCTTTTGTTCCTGAGAGAAGAGTGCTAACTCTTAACCGCTTTCCCTGCTTTTGTATAAAAACTTTGACTTGCTCTCAGTAAAGTGCAGCAGATTCAAAGAGCCATCTCTGGTGTAGTCTCTGTCATTCGCCTAATCCGTGCCCTCCTTCCAAGACTCTGGATCCCGCAGATTGAGTGAGCCCACCGTTGGGGGGGTTTGCGGCAGTTCTTAGCCGCCATGTGGGTGCTGGGGATCAAACCCCAGTCCTCTGCAAGAGCAGTCAGTGCTCTTAACCGCTCGGCTATCTCTCCAGCCCAGAAGCCCCTTCTTATGGACTATAATCTACCCCAGATGCCACAATGTCTTTTCAGGAGCCACCTTATGACCTAGAACATGCTGTTCCTCCCTCATGCCCACTTCTTGGTAGGGAAATGCTCAGACTCAACGTTCTTGCATTCAATACACTCTTACTGTGTTGAGGTAGGAGCAGTGCTGGAGATCTTGGAGCCCAGCCACACCTATAAGTCCTCCCCACTGGGAGAGGCCCAGCCCAGGACCCTGGCTAAGAGCTGCTGTGTCAACAGAGGCACCTGTCTGCACAGGTACTCCTGAGCCCTCCCCTACCTGTTCTACCATAGAACTCCACACTGCCAAATCACTTTCCTGGCAGGTACCTAGGAGCACCCGGTGCGTTGACTATGGGTGATATACGGCCCAGGGGACTTCCAGAAGAAGGTGAAGATCAAGAAGCCCTAAGGGGTAAACGGAACAAGAGGTGGGCTTCCTTGGTGGGTACTGTAGAGAAGCCAGGCACAAGCCGCACAGGACGGCCCATGGAGCCATAGCAGGGAGGTGAAGCAGGAGTGGGTTTCACTCTGGGATGATCCAGCCCCCGATAGTAGCCAGTGAACCCATCTCAGACTCAATGACTGCCACAGATCAGAGTCGGAAATAAGCCATCTTAGAGCTGAAGAGACGGCTCAGTCCATAAAGTGCTTGCCATGCAAGAGGAGGACCTGAATTTCATCCATAGTACCAACATAAAAGCTGGATGTAATTAATGACAGATGCTTGTGCATTGGTATCCCAGCTCTGGGGAGGCAGAAATCCTTGGGGCTCTCTAGTTAGCTAGTGTAGCTTAATTGGCAAGCCCCAGTTCCCAGCAAGAGACCCTGTCTCAAAAACAAGGTGAAGAAATAACTTAGAGGTTAAGAGCACTGGCTGCTTTTGCAGAGAACCAGGGTTCTCTTCCCAGGACCCACATGTCTGCTGACAGCCATCTGGGTAGCTCCAGTTAGAGGGATTCCGACACCTTTATCTGACCTCCATGGGCATTGCATGATACAGGCCCACTTAACATATGTGCAATACAGGAAAAACACTCATACACAGGGGCTAGAGGAATGGCCTTTTGCAGAGGACCTGTGTTTGGTTCTCAGTACCCCCATGGCAGCTAACAAACATCCATACTCCAGTTCCAGGAGGATTTGATGCTCTCTTCTGATCTCTGCAGACACGGGTGTACTTACACACATACAGACAATACGTCAGATACATAAAATGAAAATAATAAATGGGGGCCGGGTGTGGTGGCGCACGCCTTTAATCCTAGCACTTGGGAGGCAGAGGCAGGCGGATCTTTGTGAGTTCAAGGCCAGCCTGGTCTACAGAGTGAGTTCCAGGACAGCTGGGGCTACAGGGAGACCCTGTCTTGAAAAGACAAAATAATAATAATAATAATAATAATAATAATAATAATAAATGGGGCTGGAGAAATGGCTCAGTGGTTAAGAGCACTGACTGCTCTTGCAGAGGACCTAGGTTTGATTCCTAGCACCCACATGGCGGCTAAGAACAGTCTTTAACTCCAATTCCAGGGGAATCTGGTGCCCTCTTCTGACATCCAAGGCACTGCACAACACGGGTGCACCAACCTACATGCAGACAGTACACTCATACACATAAAAAAAATAATAAATAGGGGCTGAGGAGATGGCTCAGTGGTTAAGAGCACTGACTGCTCTTGCAGAGGACCCAGGTTCGATTCCCAGCACCCACATGGCAGCTAAAAACCTTCTTTGACTCCAGTTCCAGGGGAATCCAATGCCCTCTTCTGACCTCCGCGGCATTGCACGACACAGGTGCACCAACCTGCATGCAGACAGTACACTCATACACACAGAAAATAATAAATTTTTAAAAACCCATTCAGCTGGGCATGGTGGCTCACACCTTTTTAAAAAAATTTTTTTAAATTTTATTTATTTTTGTATGTGTATGAATATACTGTCTGCATGCAGGCCAACCCGTTGTAGATGCCCGGAGGTCAAGCAAGAGCTTCTTCAGAGTCCCTGACGGGAGGCCCGATTACGGCGGGCGGAGGATGTCCGACGCTACTTCCATTCCGGGCCCACACTTTAATCCTAAGCACTTGGAGGCAAGGCAGGCAAGATCTTGTGATCAAGCCAGCACTGGTCTACAGAGAAGTCCAGGATAGCTGGGGCCACGGAGGAGTTCTGTCTCAAAGATAAAAAAAAAAAAAAAAATCCATCCAATAAGTAAATAAATAATTGTTAAAAGAAAAATATCAATAGAGGCTGGAGAAATGGCTCAGCAGTTTAAGAGCAACGACTATTCCTGCAAATAGACCCCGTGTCAATTCCCAGCACCTACATGCAGCTAAAGAACTTCTTATAGCCATGCAATGGCCCCCCTTAATCCAGCCACTCAGGAGGCAGAGGCGGGCCAGACCGCTGTGAGTTCCGGCCAGCCTGGTCTACAGAGTGAGTTCCCAGGCCAGCTGGGGTAAAGGGAGACCGTCTCAAAATAAAATAAGAATAAATAAATAATACATATAAAAATAAACAAAAATTTTTTTTGCTTTCTTGATGGGTCTCGCCCTGTAGGCCCAGCTTGTCTTGGACTCACTCTTCGTAACCAGGCTCCGCGCTTCGACTCACAATCAGATCTGCTGCTTACTCCCAAAGTGTTAGGCTAAGGCGTGGGCCACACACGCCACCAGGCTATTTATTTGTGTTTTGTGTTGTTGTTGTGTGTTTGTTTGTTTGTTTTGGTCTTTTCCAGACGTCATCCCTGAAGCCACAGCGTCCTGGAACTCACGTCCTGGAACTCACTCTTGTATGGATGACCAGGGCTGGCACTTGAACTCACAAAATCACCTGCCTCGTCTCCCAAGTGCTAAGTTAAAGCTGGCGCACCACGCCCGGCTGTTGTTTTCTTTTTTGGTCTTTCGAGACAGGGCTCCTGCTCGTAGCCCCAGCTGTACCTGGAACGCACTCTGTAGACAGGCTGCCTGAACTCACAAAATCCACCGCTCTCCTGCATGCCCAATGGCTAGATGTAAAGGCTGCAACACCCGCCAGGCCTAGTTGTTTTTTGAGGGTTGTGTTTTGTTTGCGGTTTTCTTGCAGTTTAACAGGTCTCCCTTTAGTCCCAGCTGCCGAGCTCGACGTCGTAGACGCAGCGGGATTACCAGAGATCTGCCTGCCTTTACTCAGAGATCTGCCTGCCTCTGCCTCCCAAGTGCTGGGATTAAAGGCGTGCGCCACCATGCCTGGCCTAGTTGTTTTAAAAAACACTCATGGGCCAGACTTGGTGGTACATGCCTTTAATCCCAGTACTGTCTCAAACACACACACACACACACACACACACACACACAAAAGATCAAATTATGATGTAAGAAAATCACAAAAGCTGGGCGTGGTGGTGCACACCTTTAATCCTAGCACTCTGAAGGTAGAGGCAGGTGGATCTTTGTGAGTTCAAGGCCAGTCTGGTCTACAGAGTGAGTTCCAGGATAGCTGGGGCTACCAGGGAGACCGTCTCAAAAATTCAATTAACAAAATGTTAATGGCTGGAAAGATAGCCTAGTGGTTAAGAGCACTGACTGCTCTTGCAGAGGACCCAGGTTCTATCCCCAGCACCCACATGGTGGCTAAGAACCATCTGTAAATCCAATTCCAGAAAAACTCCAGTTCCAGGGGAATCCGAGACCCTCTTCTGACCTCCACGGCATTGCACAACACGGGTGCACAAACCTACATGCAGACAGTACATTCATACACATAAAAAAATAAATAAAAAGCCAGGCGTGGTGGCGCACGCCTTTAATCCTAGCATTTGGGAGGCAGAGACAGGCAGATCTTTGCAAGTTCAAGGCCAGCCTGGCCTACAAGGCGAGTTCCAGGACAGCTGGGGCTACAGGGAGACCCTGTCTCTAAAAGAGCAAATAAATAAATAAATAAATAAATAAATAAATAAATAAATAAAATTTTTAAAAATGTTAAAAAAAAGGTGACTGGCTCCTGAGGACACCATCTCTGGCCTCCACACGTACCTGTACACACACCAAAAGAAATGAGACACAGGGTGAGGAGCAGTTTGTTCCTTGATCCTCCACTTGCCCAGCTGTAACATGGGCTTCACCCATCTCCCTTGAAATTGGTGTATCAACTTGTGTTGCTGTATTGAAGCAAGTGGTGTTTCTACTCCAGAAAACAAGACCAGCACCTTGGAGACATAGGGTCTTTATAGATGGTACACTGACGTCATGCTGGGTCAGAGTGGGGTATAACTCCAGTGACAGGTAGTCTTTTCAGAAGAAGCAAGAACACACAACTGTGTGAGAAACTATTGGAACAATAGATGGCAGCAGCCAAGGACCCCGAGCTGCAGGATGGGGTTGACAGACTAGGAATAACCTCCCAGCTGTAGGAGGGAGGCCTATCCTGCTGACCTTCATGGGACTCTTGGCCTCTAGACCATGATAAATAAATGTCTCTGTTCTTTTTTTTTAATTTTATTTATTTTTGTATGTGTATGAACGTACTGTCTGCATGTAGGTTTGTGCACCTGTGTCATGCAATGCCTCGGAGGTCAGAAGAGGGCGTCAGATTCCCCTGGAACTGGAGTTAAAGACAGCTCTCAGCCGCCATGTGGGTGCTGGGGATCGAACCCGGGTCCTCTGCAAGAGCAGCCTGCACTCTCAACCACTAGGCCATTTCTCCAGCCCTAAGTCTCTGTTCTTTTCAGCAACCCAGTTTGTGGTGTTCAGTCACAGGGACCCAGACAACAATACGGATACACCTTCACATCCTCCACTCCCAGTAGCATCTGATCCAGGGCAAAGCCCTGTGTTCTTGGACCCTATTCCTCAGCCCCCTGCTCCCGATGCAGCCACTAACATACATAGCCTCCCTAACATACTCCTTTGGAGAAAGCTCTCCTTCTCCCTGGCAGGTTCTGGTAAAGGAGTCTTGCCAGAACTCCAGAGAGAAAGAAGCCCCACTGTAGAAGCTATAAGGTGTGACGTGTGCTCAAACCCCTTGAGGAGATACCTGTTCCCTGTTACCCACCCTGAACATAAACCAACATCTCAGTCCTCATTATTGCAAAGCACACAGAGAAATTTCACAGGAGGCCTAATGTCTCACTAATGGGGAGGAGGAGGCAGCAGCCCTTGTGTGCTTAATGGCAGGGTAATTTATTGTAGCTCCACTTGAGAGCTGACATATTGGAGCTATTGATTTTCCTGGGAAAATCAATCAACAATCAGGACTGCACCTGGGGAAGGGCAGAGTTAGTCTTCCTGGGCCTGAGGCCTGGCAAATAGGAGGGGCCTGGTGGGGGCAGTGAAGAAAGAGCTCTGCTGGGCCCAGCCTGCGGCGACAGTCCAGTTCAGAGCAGATGCTGAGACATATGCTCTGGCCACAGCCCCCTCCAGGATCGCAAAGTGGCAGAAGACTTGGTCTGAGTCAGCCAGACATATGCAGGCAAATTTCTGGGAAACCGTGTCTCTCTACTGGCCCAGAGTCCCCTACACCAAGTCCCACCAAAAAACAAAAGCTGAAGTTCCACTCTGACCTGCAGGATGCCTATCCTGAAGATGACTCATGACTCAGCATGGTGATCACCCAGGCTAGGTATCCAGGTCTTTCTTCCTTGGCACTCTCTGTCTGCCCTTCAGATCCCCTCACCTCTTGCGTGGACTTAGCTATTAGCACCCTCTCTGGTCTTTTCCCTCAGGCCTCACATCCCTACGCCAGCCAAATAGGCCCTGTTCAGTCTCCTCTTCCCAGACACCTATCTGTTCTACTTTCTTCCCCATTCTAGAAGCTTCCATCCCAGCCTGCAGTTTTCTCCTTGGTCTCTTGCCAGGCAGTGAAGAGCACAAGAATTACTCTAGGACAAGGACAAGACCCTCTAGGATGGTCAGTGGAGAGCCTCTTTCAGCCAGTACCAGTGGGCAGACGCTGTCAAAGCCCCTGCGGTCCATTGTCCAGATGCCCGGGTCGGAGAAGGGGAAAGGAAAAGGTGTGTGCGTGTGGGGGGAGTAAAACCCAGGCACTGGCGAGTGACTTCCTGTGCCATCCTTCTGCAGGAGAGGGTCTCCCCACACAAAGGGACCAACTGAGACTCTGGGGTTCTTTGGCTTTTGTGTGTGTACGTATGTGGAGGTTGTATATTGGGATGCATGTACATGTGTGTGCATGTGGGAGGCCCTTGTATCCATACATATATATGTGTGTGGAGGCTAGAGGACAACCTTCGGTGTGATTTCTCAGGGGCTGTCTACCCTTTAAAAAATCTTTTTTTGAGGGGCCGGAGAGATGGCTTAGCGGTTAAGAGTGCCAACTGCTCTTGCAGAGGACCCAGGTTCGATCCCACCACCAACATGGCAGTTGAGAACCATCTTTAACTCCAGATCCAGGGGAATCTGACGCCCTCTTTTGACCTCCGAGGCATTGCACAACATGGGTGCACAAACCTACATGCAGATAATACATACATATACATATAAGAATAAAGAAAATGTTTTTAAAAGTGCCCTCCTTAAAAATTTTTCTGTAAATAGTGTTAAGTAGTGTAAAATAGTGCTTAATTCTGCTGAAGTTTCCTTAAAAAAATTTTTTTTTTGAGACAGGGTCTCCCTTTAGCACCAGCTGGCCAGAAACTCACTCTGTAGACCAGGCTGGCCTTGAACTCACAGATATCTGCCTGCCTCTGCCTCCCATGTGCTAGGATTAAAGGCATGCGCCACCAAGCCCATACCCTTTTTTAAAATAGGCAGTCTGGGGGCTGGAGGGATGGCCTAGCGGTTAAGAGCGACGACCGCTCTTGCAGAGGACCCGGGTTCGATCCCCAGCACCCACATGGCGGCTGAGAACCGTCTGTGACTCCGGTTCCAGGAGAACTCCAGTTCCAGGGGAATCCGAGACCGTCTTCTGACCTCTGCGGCATCGCACGACACGGGTGCGCAGACCTGCATGCAGACAATACATTCATACACATAAAAATAAATAAATAAATAAAAATTGAAAAAAAAAATAGGCAGTCTGTCAACTGCCTACATCTCATCAAGTAGACTAGGTTATCTGGCCAAGGAGCCCTAGGAATCCTATCTTTGCCTCCCTAGTTCTAGAATGTCAAACATACACCACCACACCCTACTTTTGGCTCTGGTGGGGTTTTTTTTTCAGACAGGGACTTCCTGTAGCCCCAGCTGGCCTGGAACTCACTATGTAGACCAGGCTATCCTTGAACTCACAGAGATCTGCCTGCCCCAGCCTCCTGAATGGTGGGATTAAAGCCATGTACCACCACACCTGCTGGCTCTGGTGTTCTTGACCTTTGCAGAACATGACATTACCAGGGACCTGGTACAGGGCCTCCTGTACACAGTGTGGGGAGACTATCTACATTTCACAACCAGCCATAAGGTCTTCCATATTCACTGCATCCAACCTAGGGTCAACTTTCCCACTATGGCTTTCCCGTTAGGGTAAAACTGAGGATGACAGCTGTGTGGCTTAAATGCCATACCCAAGAAGGGCCAATCCAAGAGAGTTTCACTGTCCTGAAATTTAGGTGTCAGCAGGTCATACCCCAGAGACTTCAAGGGAAACTGGATTCCTTGTGTTTCCCAGCTTCTGGAAGTTCCAGTATCCTTTGGCTTATGGCCCTTTCCTCCATCTTCAAAGCCAGCAAGAGAACATATAGTCCCTTTCTGCCTCGGACATCTCAGCTCTGACACTTACTCTTTGATGACCTTAGGCCACCTATACAATCAGGAGTTTCCAATTCCTCAGCAGTGCTTAGGTCTTTTCAGGCTCTCCTCTCTGCTGGGACACTTCTACTTGCCTCAGCTCATTCATCTACATCCACTGCCTGACAGCGAGCCCCTCCAAAACACCCTCTCTGGTCACACAAGTGGAATCTTCTCTAGGCCAGGTCTGTGTCTCATTTCTTCCCTTGCAGTGCTTAGCTGAGGTCTAGAAAGCTGAAGGATGGACCAGATGAGCAGGCTGCACCCACAGTCAGCACCAGTGCTGATCAGGGTGGGACACAGGCTACAACCCACCCGCCCTTCTGGGTGCTCCACCTCGCTCCCTGGATCCCTGGGAGCAGCAGTGAGTGATACCCACTCCCATTCCCGGGAACCCTGCATTGGTGTCTTGCAGGTTTGGGCTTTGGTGGGTCAGAAGGAAGCTGACTGAGTCTGAGGCTAATGCAGGGTACCTACAGCCAGGACTGACAGGCGGCTTTAGGCCTAGAGTCTGACATGGTCAACCTGGTGTCAGACCCAACATTACAGAACTTGGGAGGCAGAGGCAGGTGGATCTCTGTGAGCTCAAAGCCAGTCTGGTCTAAAGAGTGAGTTCTAGGCCAGCTGGAGTTACAGGGAGACCCTGTCTCAAAAACACCAAAAGAAAAAAAATAGAATCCAGAGCAGACTAGACAGGTGGGAGTGGGCCTGGCCAGGCAAACCTCATTCCATGGCAGGAGTCTCCCCTGGGATTCCTCTGGGACTGGGAAGTCTGAGCTTTTGACCGGGGAAGAGGAGGCAGAGGTCAGAACTGGCAGTGGCAGTGGCAGTGTCGTCACCTTCCTAAAGCATTGCAGTGTCCTTGTCAGGCCTGTGGGTGACCTGACCCTTACTGCCAAACTCTAGGGCCCAGCCCCAAGCATACAGCTTGATCCTGAGACATAGGCAGATTTCAAGACCCTCATGACCAGGGTGTCAGCTTTGCCTTTAGGTTATTTTGTTTTGTCACAGGGTCGTCATGTAACCCAGGGTGGCCTTAATCTTGCCAGATGAAGACCCGGAGTTAGAGACAATCAGCAATTACTGTGGAGCCAGAGAGGGCGAAAGCCAGGCTACGAGGGGCCCCTCTCCTGTCCTTGGAACTAGATCTTATGACACTTGAAGTCACTGGGGGATGCTCCAGGGTAGCAGAGTACCTGGATGGAGTACCATCCCTTCTGGAGGGTACTTGGGACAAGTAAAAGTGTCTCCAGAAATGCATGCCCACCCTGAGCCTCAGAATACAACCTTGTTCAGGAATAGTTTTTATAGATGTGACTAGTTAAGCTGGGAATGTGCTGGATTTGGGTGGACTTAAATCCAGTGATGGCGATCCTTGTAAGTCTTGCCAGGGGTTGGAGACACGGTCAGCTGTTAAGAATGTTTACTGCTGGCACTGGGGAGATGGCTCAGTGGTTAAGAAAACTGCCTGCTCTGGCAGAGGACTTGGGTTCAAGCACTGGCTGCTCTTCACAAGGACCTGGGTTTGTTTACCAGCACCCACATGGTGGCTAACAACCATCTGTAGTTCCAGGGGATCTGATATCCTCTTTGGAGTTCCATGGGATTTGCACAACATGGATGTATTTACATGCATGCAGGCAATATACTCATACACATAAAATAAAAATAATAAAATATTAAAAAAAGACGAAGACTTGCCAGCTAGGCATGCTACTGCATGCCTGTATTCTCAGAAGCCTGATGCAAGAGGACTGCCAGGCCAGCTCAGGCTATATAGTAAGACCTTGCCTCAAGAAAAACAAGAGAACAGGTTGTGTGAAGATAAGAGCATTGATTGGAGCCATGTGGCCGCAAGGCAAGAAATACCAAGGGTAGCTGGAAATCCCAGGATCTCCTCGGCCTTTCAGAAGGAACCAGCCCTGCTGACATCTCAGTTTGGACTCTGGCCTCTAGGGACGGAGAATAAATTCCTTTTGTTCTAAAGACACCCAGTTTGTGGCCAGTGATTACAGCAGCCACAGGAAGCTAATAGAGCACCAGAAAGGCAGGGACGTTTGGGATCCAAGAGGACGGGTAGGCATCAGTGTCCCCCAACTCCACTCAGGTGTGGGTACAGTCAAAAGGCTTGGGATCAGAAAAGGGAAGTGTTTTCTTAGCTTGGCACTGCCAAGGATGCCCAGGAGAGCAATATGTTCCATCAGGTTGACTACAAACAGCTGGGGCTCTGGTCAGGTGGCTGGTGCCATGCCCAGGGATCATCTTCACGGTCCCTACTGTGGTGGTCCACACAGTCATAGCTCATCTCAGCTTCACAAAGCCCACAGTGGAGGAGCTTGGAAGAGGCTCCACAGCTGCAAGCGTTAGCTCTTGCCCCAGGTCTGTGGGTGGTCACACGGTCCCAGTCCCTCCCCCTTGCTCAGGGTTCTGCTGCTGGGCAGCATGGTTTACTGTCTGCGCTACCTACTGGCAGGATGTGCTCTGGAGAGGCGTACTCCAGAACTCAAAATAGCATGAAATTTAATTTTCCGCCTATTTGACAAGGCTTGGACAGGGCCCCAATCTGCAGCATAGATAAGGGTTCTCGCATCCAGGGTGTGGGCCAGCTGGGCCTGAGGCAAACACTCCACAGTCCCCTGGCAGTCTGCGTGCAGGTGAGGCAGTCTGCATGCAGGTGAGGCAGTCTGCAGGTTCTCCCCCCCTTGGGGCTCTGGTTGCTGGGCGCTAAAGTAAACGGGCTCTGTTTGCCCAGTCTGCGATGACAATGCTGTCGCCAAATATTTGCCAGCCTTAGGGAGATTGTGGAGCCCAGCTATAAATGCTTGTGCCCAGGTGGAGGTGGGCTTGCTCAGTGAGCACTACAGCCCCAGTCAGGTAAGGAGCCTGGGTGAATGGGTGGGAATGTTGCAGGGTGGTCATACCTCTAAGAGCCAGAGGGACTCCCTTCTACTGGGAAGGTGCCTGCATTGAGCTCTCCACCAGCTGGGATCTTCAGAGGCCAGTGTCAGGACCACTGGGAACCTCCTGAAACAGGGACACCCACCACTGTAAGTGAAATGTGGCAAGCAGAGTGGCCAGCAAGGTAGGGAGATGTCCCTCCCCACTCACCTCTGCTTCCCCATCTCAAGGTTTCAGGAAAGCAGGGAAGGCCCACTACCAGGCACAGCCTGACCCTGAGGGGATCTGACTAAGGGGCTACTCATGCCCAGGCCCCTCCGAAAGCGATTGTCTTGTGACCCACTCAGTCAGATACCTGCTCCCCTTTCTTTCTGTTTCGCTGGGGCATACTCTGCCTCCATATAGCAAAGGGTGGTTCCAAGATTCAGACCTGGCCCTGCAGGGCTCCTGGCCAGGAGTGCTACGCTGCTCCCTCAGCTGCTTCCCCAGCCCCCACCCCCACTTCAGGGGTTGTCCTTGGGCCTTCCTGGGCAATCAGAGGTCCCTGATTTCCCACTCCTTCAACTCTCCATCTTTAGCAAGAGATAACTGGAGGATGGCTGGCAGGCACTCGGGTGTCTTCTCACATTGCGGTCAGGTGTGTTGGATTGAAACCTGGTGCTAGCTGGGCATGGAAGCCCATACCTTTAATCCTAGTACTCAGGAGGCAGATGTGGGCGGATCTGTGAGATCAAGGCCAGCCTGGTCTAACAGTGAGTTCTCACCAAGCTGGAGTTACAGGGAGACCACGTCTTAAAACAAAAATACAAAAACCAAAAACCCATTTGAGGCTGGTTGGGTATGCAGTCCGGGTGGCTAAGGCAGGACTGACTGCAGTGAGACCTTTTTCTCTCTTTCTTTTTTCTTTCTTCCTTCTTTCTTTCTTTCTTTCTTTCTTTCTTTCTTTCTTTCTTTCTTTTTCTTTCTTTCTTTTTCTTTCTTTCTTTCTTTCTTTCTTTCTTTTTCTTCCTTCCTTCCTTTCCTTCCTTCCTTCCTTCCTTTCTTTCTTCTTTCTTTCTTTTTCTTTCTTTCCTTCCTTCCTTCCTTCCCTCCCTCCCTCCCTCCCTCCCTCCCTCTCTTCTTTCTTTTTCTTTTTTCCTTTTTTTTTTGGTCTTTTTGGGACAGGGTCTCCCTGTAGTCCCAGCTGGCCTACAGCTCACTATATAGACCAGCTTGGTCTTGAGCTCACAGCAATCCACCTGCCTCTGCCTCCCAAGTACTACGACAAGACCTTTTCTTGAACAAAACACACTACCCGAAAACAAACTCCTGGGGCTGTGTTTATGGCTGGATGATACCTGGGTTAGGCAGGGGTCTTTGGCCCTCGGTCCTCAAACTCCCCACAGTAGCTCCTGGGCTCTGAGCCTGTCAAGGCAGTTGCTGGCCCTGCCACCACAGCAGCTCACGATGGCACAGGGTGCTTCCCCTGCTTACCTGTGTAGTGCCGAGCCCCAGGACTTCAGCTTGCTCTCCATGGCCCGAGTGATCACAGTTGTAGTGATTCTAGTGCCACCAGCCAGTTCTCCCCTGTACTCCTATGCCCATGCTAACCTTACCCCGTCTATTTCCCCTGCTGGGCCACGCCCTCCCTTACACAGGGAGAGAGGAGCTGAAGACCATACACTTGGGCTGTGTCCAGTGGGTACAGCTTGCCCTAACTTGCTAACCTGTCTGCCACCCTTCCAGCTGGCATCTGGTGCCCAAGAAATCCTGTAAGTTTGTGGACCTCAAGGAGATGGCTGCTGGTGTCATACGGTCTGTCTGTGACTTCAGGATACCCCTACCATCCCACCAGCCCTTTCTCCCCTCAGACCTGGAGCCTCCAGAAACTTCTGAAGAGGAGGAAGAGGAAGAAGAGGAGGAAGAGGAAGAGGAGGAGGAGAGAGACCAGGAACTGCAAGTTGAGGGACCACAAGGCTATAGCCCAGCTCCCCAGGGCTTGGGAGTGCCCCCACATGGTCCCAGCAGCCCTGAGACCCCACTGCAACTGCTGCGATTCTCAGAGCTCATCAGTGGTGACATCCAGCGGTATTTTGGCCGCAAGGACACAGGGCAGGACCCAGATGCCTGTGATGTCTATGCTGACAGCCACCCAGCCAAATGTTCTGTCCGAGAGCTGTACTACACTGATTCGGTATGCCTGGCCCAGGGTGGGCCCACAGAGGACGAGGAGGTTGCAGAGCCTGGGGTACATGTGCCTGGGGGGCATGATGGCCAGGCACACAAGTCAGTCCCAGGAGGAGACAGAGTATCACTACTGGGCCCCCTGGCTGAGCTCTTTGATTACGGGCTAAGGCAGTTCTCTGGGCCTAGTGCTGGCCGTAGACTGAGGTTGGAGCAGAAGTATAGCCACATTACCCCAATGAACCAGAGGAAACTGCCTCCATCCTTCTGGAAGGAACCAGCACCAAGCCCACTAGGCCTCCTCCAACCAGACACACCAGATTTCAGTGACTTGCTGGCCAGCTGGTCTGCTGAAGCTGGCCCTGAGATGCAGGGTGGGGGTACCCAGACCCTGGAGGGGATACAACTGGCTGAAACCTAGTGAGCGGGTGGGTCAGGAGTGTGCTGGGACAGCAGAGTGGCCCTTCCTAGAGTGCCCAGCCTCTCCTGTCTAGCTCAGACCCCTCCTTAGTGGGTCTAGCCAGGTAATCATTAAGCCGGCTCTTCTTTCAGGAGAGCAGAGGGCTTTTTGGGCCCAGTAGGGGTAGGAGACTGTGGGCTTAGAAGGGCAGTGGAGGATCCAGGCCTGGCCACACCTGAGTACCCACACTCAGGACCCCACTGTACACAGGAGCCCTCAGGGATCTGCCCATACAAAGTAGGTGGTGGCAGACGCCTTTAATCCCAGCACTTGGGAGGCAGAGGCAGGCAGATCTCTGGCCAGCCTAGTCTACATGGTGAGTTCCAGGCCAGTTGGGGCTATAGGGAATCCCTGCTTCAAAATTACAAAAAAAAAAAGTAGATGAGTAGATGAGACTTGGGCAAGAGCTCTGGTCACTTCTACACTCATGTAACTCTGGGGAGACTCACTCTTTACTAGGCCAGTCCAAAGATTCAAGTTAGTGGTAAGGGGCAGCTGGGAGAGAGCCTAGGCCAGGCCAGTCCTCCCGACTGCCTCTCTGTGCTGACCCCCCCTGGGGGACAGGACCAGGGACTGTAAGCTAAGCCCAGGTTTTCTGAAGAGGCTAGAAAAACTAGCCTCGGGCTGGAGAGATAGCCTAGTGGTTAAGAGCACTTAACCACTTGGTTAAGTGCTCTTGCAGAGGACCTGGGTTCGATCCCCAGCATCCACATGGCGGCTGAGAACCGTCTGTAACTCCAATTCCAGGAGAGCTCCAGTTCCAGGGGAATCCGACACCCTCTTCTGACCTCCGCGGCATTGCATGACATGGGTGCACAAACCTACATGCAGACAGTACATTCATACACATAAATAAATAAAATTAAAAAAAAAAGAGCACTGCCTGCTCTTTAAAAAAAAAAGAAAAACTAGCCTCTTTGTTTGAGGGTCAGGGAACTTCCCGATAATACAAAGAAACATGGCTGTTCATGCCCAGAAGTGACTTCCTTGCTGGTAATGAACTGTTGTGAGCAGCCGGGCAGGAATGAGGATGACCCGAGATGGGTCAGGCCTCAGGATGTAGCTTTTCTATGTCTCCATTCCTCACATTTGTCCCCTAGGGAGCTCAGGTAGGTTCTCACAGGTGTGGCCCAGGTGCCTCTGTTCAGAACCCTGGGGAAAGTGGTAGCATGGGGTTGGGCTGGGCAGGGCAGGAAATGTCCTTCAGGGTCAACCAACTTGGGCCTTCTGTTCTTGACCCCTTTGTCAGTCCTATGAGCTACTCAGAGGCCATTTCATCAGGTAACGGAGACTCTGGCTCCAACAGGTATAGGACATGCACATTTATTTCTGGGGCAGGGTCAGAGATATGAGTTGGAGTTTAGGCTTCCTGTGGGCTTCCGCTGGGCTACCAGGTTCAAGAGGACTGCCTTCCACCAAAGCCACCTGCACAGAGAAATGATTCACGGCCAACACATCTCCTAGTGGTCAGCCTGCTACCCTGAAAAGACCTGGGCTCCCAGCTGCCTACCTCACAGCCTGATACATGCCCCAGCAGTTCATGGGGATCAGCTCACCCAGGGCCAAGTCCTTAATGAAGAACCGCTGCCTCACCAGGGACATGAACACCTTCTTGCTGCCCAGTGTCAGTGGCCAGGGGCCTTCGTCACTCCACAGGCTCAGCATACTCTCCTGCACGGTTGCGATCTCCTCTGTGCACTGTGAATGCAGAGGTGTGGCATTGATAAGACCCACGGGGGACAAGACTGTGGGAAGGTGAGAGCTGGACTGTAGGGTAGGCAGCTAATGGGGGAGGTTTATCCCCGATGAGGAAGTCCATCAGGAGGCCCTCATCTCAGGGGGAGCATTGCTCAGCACCAGCTGGCCAGTGAGCTGCCTGGGGCCTCTGGAGACAGGAACAGAGGAACTTGGTGTGGGAAGGTAGAGGGCAAGGGGTCAAGTGGCTCTCCCAGGGTTTCCTCTTACCAGCTTGATCTCAGTATTAAACTTCAGGTTCTGGATCATCTGATTGGCCTGGAGACTGTTCTCCAACTTTATCATTTGCTTCTGAAACTAAACACAGCTCCAATCACATACAGACACAGATGGCTGATGTTGCCCAGAATCACTGAGTGCCTGGGACTTGGGCAAGTGGCCAGGCACAGGTGGCTTCCCAGGGCTTGAAGAATACCGTGGCCAGCTGGCCCTGGATCTCAGCAATCTTCCACCCAGGGTTTTCCTCTTTCAGCAGTTGCACAGACAACATCAGGGTGGCTAGTTCCTGCTGTACCGACTCAACCTCAGACTCCCTGTGGGCACCAAGGCTGGCTATAGAGGGTCCTGAATCCCAAAGGAGGCCGGGGCTAGAGCTAGGACTCCTAAGGCTGTCACTCCTGAGGGCCAAGCTTGAGGGTGCATCAGGCAGCACCGAAGGGGAGGTGAGCACAGAGAGGGGCTGGGTGGGAACAAGGCTATCAGAGGCACCCAGGGGGGCTTGGAAGAGTACCATGGGGAGACAAACGGAGCAGAGAGAGTCAACAGAGTTCCCGGCCCTGCCCTCACCTGGCCTTGCCCTCGGCAGAGATCTTCAAGTCCACATTGCTCTTTTGGAGAACACATTTATCTGAAACACTTTCTATCTGAAATGTGGGGTATGTAGAAGCTCAAGGTGACTCAGTACAGTCGGCTAGGAGCCCCAGGCCAGCTGAGGCCCTGCCAAGAAGGTCTGGATCCTCAAGGCTGTCTACACCCTGGAGTTACCCACCTGCCGGGGTAGGCTGTCCACCTTCTCTTGCACCTCCCGCAGGTGAGCTGCAACTTCCTTCGGCCACTGAGACAGGTCCTGCAGAGACTCCCTCTCCACACCTTCCCATTCAGCTCGTACCTAGAATTTCAATATCAGGTGAGGGATGGTAGATGGATGGGTAGACAGTGCTGACTGGAGCCAGAGTACAGGGAGGCCCCAAGGCCAAGGTGGGGTATATCCCCACATCCTATAATTCTACACACATCTGTATGTAGGCCTGGCTCAGGAAAGCCTGGTTAGGTATACATGACAGGGGAAGACATACAGCAAAGCTAGGGCAGCCCTGGAGTCTTCCCAGGCAAGGCCATCTGGCTGAACACGCCCCTGAGGAAGTGGTCCTCTCTACTGTCTACTGATGGCTGGTAGTGATAGGGACAGAATGGACTGGCCACACTGCAGGAGGGGCACAGATGTTGGGGTCAGAGGGCCCTGTTGGGAGCTGTTCTGGTCACACATGACCAGAGAGGCTGCAGGGATGAAGTTGGAGGATCCAGTAACTAGACTAGAGGGTGGTCACCTCTGGACTAGAGGGTGGTCACCTCTGGACTAGAGGGTGGTCACCTCTGGACTAGAGGGTGGTCACCTCTGGAAACAGGTGCACCATTCACAGCAGCTACAAAAGAGAAACAACACCTTGTGTCCACCAGGAGAGGAGTGAGCAAGCAAAACATGGCCTGTCCACATGAGAGGACATTACCCAGCTGTAAGGGGATGAGGCAACTGGAGTGACCTGGGAAGGCAGCTCAGGAGAGAACCCACAGATAAAGGTCACATGCTGATACAAAGCATCAATATACAAATCAGCCAGATGAAGGAGGGGCAAGACTTCTAAAGACTCTGAGATTTCCAATGGGAGTGATGAGAAAATTCCAAAATTGAGCTGGGTGGTAGCTTCTCCAGGAATGTACTAAAACCACTGAATCTATCCCAGGTAGAGTGGCCTGTGATTCCTCTACTCGAAAGGCTGAAGCAGGAAGATTTTTAGTATAAGGCCAGCCAAGGCTATACAGAAAGACCCTCTAGAGACAAAACAAAATGGGGTTGGAAAGATGGCTCAGCAGCTAAGAGTACGGGCTGCTCTTGCAGTCGGACTAGGTTCAGTTCCCAGCACTCACATGGTGGCTAACAACTGCCCATAACTCTAATTCCAGGATACCTTCTTCTGACCTTCATGGGAATTGCATGACACAGCTGCATTTACATACATACAGGCAATACACCCATAAACATAAAATTAAAAATAAAATGTTGAAAATAAAACAGACTCTCACACATACATATATAAAACCAAAACAAATAAGGAACTGAAGAAGTGGCCCAGTGGTTAAGAGCACTTGCTGATCTTTCAGAGGACTGGAGTTTGGTTGCTAACACCCATTATCAAATGGCTCATAACCACCTTTAACTCCAGCTCCATGGGATCTGATGCTATCTTCTGGCTTCTGACGGTACTGGTATACACATAATAAAATAAAATAAAAATCTGGGGTTGGAGAGATGACTCAGTGGTTAAAAACACTAGCTGCTCTTATAGGGGAGCCAGGTTCAGTTCCCAGCACCCACATGGCAGCCAACAACCATCTGTAACTCCAGTTCCAACACCTTCTTCTGTCCTCTTTTGGCTATTGCATGCCTGTGGTCCATTTATATAAAGGCAGGCAAAACACTTATACACATAAAATAAAAATAAATAAATAAAATACCCAAATAAATAAAAAAAACATAAAAATAATTGAATAAAACCTACTGAACTGTATACTTTTATTAATTTTTTTATTTATTTCTGTATGTGTATGAATGTACTATCTGCATGCAGGTCTGTGCACCCGTGTCTTGCAATGCTGCGGAGGTCAGAAGAGGGTGTCGGATTTCCCTGGAACTGGAGTTCTCCTGGAATTGGAGTCCCAGACGGTTCTCGGCCGCCATGTGGGTGCTGGGGATCGAACCCGGGTCCTCTGTAAGAGCGGTCGGTGCTCTTAACCGCTAGGTCATCTCTCCAGTCCGGGGGCTGTATCTTTCAGTGAGGGACAGGGTTAAGGAGGGATAAGAGTTCGAGCAGAGGTCATGACATGTCAAATTGGCCTAGTGCTTGGGGCTGGTGAGGCAGAGGGAAGGCATTCCTTAGCTGAGGGACTGGCTGTCCTGCTGGCCTGACAGGACACCCACCTAGCCTTCTGCTCAGCCAGCAGAACACGGTTCAGTGACATCTGGTTCTGCCGCACAAACTTGGTCAGATGGACCACGGCCTTGTCCAGGCCCCGACACTGCTTCAGCAGGTGGCTATCCTCTTCCTGCTGCGGCAGAGGCAACCCTGAGCCCTGGTGTTCACTTCGGCTCCCACCCCACCTTGCTACCCAGTCCCACCTCACGCTGATCCCGCAGGGCCGGAAAGTGCTCCTCTGTCAACTCCTGCAGCTTCTGCCAGTGGCCTTCCAGCCCCTCTCTTAGGTGCTTTCTGCCCCAGCCATGTGCTCTCTGAGGCCTTCATTCTCTGTTCGGACACCACTGGCTCCTGAGTCTGATCCCCACCTGGGCAAGCCATGAGCCCCGCCAAGGCCCTTACCTGCTCTAAGGCCAGGAAGCTCTTCTGCAGAAAGCCACACAGCTTGGCTTCCCTCTTTAAGAAGCGGAGGCTCATCTCCTCACCGAGCTTGGTTAACTGGGCCTGTGATGGGAGGGGGGGTCACAGGGTCATTCATTTTCTTTTTTTTCTTTGTCTTTTTGAGACAGGGTCTCCCTGTAGTCTCAGCTGTCCTAGAACTCACTCTGTAGACCAGGCTGGCCTTGAACTCACAAAGATCCACCTGCCTCTGCCTCCTGAGTGGAGTGCTAGGATTAAAGGCGTGTGCCACCACGCCTGGCTATTGGTTTTCATTTAGTGTTATTTATTTTCTTAGCCCCGGTCACATTCCCCCTAGTGTGCCCAGTCCCTGCAGGGTATGAACTTTGAGCAAGAAAGAAGGGTAAATAGGGCCCACCATCCCTTAGAGAACCAGCTCACAGGCCAAGAAGGGTCCTAAAGGTCAAGGTCCCGAGGCAGGGGTCTAGACAACTCAGTGCCCATTCAGACTCCCAGATGTATCCGGGGATGACTGTGCAATGGCCACTGGATTCCATGCTGAGCTGGAGCATCAGTAAGTGAAGTAGGTGTGAGAATGTCTTTAGTACATGAGAACAACCCCACACGTGGAAACACCCCATTTGTTGTTGATTTTTTTAAAAAATTTTTATTTATTTTGTATGTGTATGAATGTACTGTCTGCATGTAGGTTTGTGCACCCATATGTGTCATGCAATACTGCGGAGGTCAGAAGAGGTTGTCAGATTCCCATGAAACTGGAGTCAAAGATGGTTCTCAGCCGCCATGTGGATGCTGGGGATCAAACCTGGGTCCTCTCCAAGAGCAGTCAGCGCTCCCAACCACTAGGCCATCTCTCCAGCCCCCACCCCATCTGTTTTTAAAAAAATATTTTATTAGCCAGGCATGGTGGCACATGCCTTTAATCCTAGCAATTGGGAGGCAGAGGCAAGTGGATCTCTGTGAGTTCGTATATAGTGAGTTTGAGGCCAGCTGGGGCTACAGGGAGATCCTGTCTCAAAAAGACCAAAAATATTTTATTATTTTTATTTTATGTGTGTGAGTGTAGAGTGTATTCCTTGCATGTATGTAAGTGTACCTGTGTGGTGCAATATCCCCAGAGGTCAAAAGGCGTTGGATCCCCTGGAACTGGAGTTATGGACAGTTGTTAGCTTGCCATGTGGGTGCTAAGAACTGAACCTGGGTCCTCTGCAAAAGTAGCCAGTCATCTTAACTGTGGATCCACCTCTCCAGCCTCAGAACACCCCACTTGTGAGCCTTGCTATGGGGTGGGGGGGACCCCACTGCTCTCCTGCTGCTCTGAGGGTCTGAGGTACAGGGTGCAGCATGGCCGGTCCAGCTCACTGTCCTTTCATTTCACACTTGCTGTAGGTGCAGCTGTGTCCTTAGAACTTGGCAGGCTGTTGACACTGTAGAACAGAGTGGCTGAGGTGACCTCTAGAGACCTGAACCCTTAGTCATGGCCATGAGAAACAGCTCTATGCAGTTAGCTGTCTATGGGAACGGGGTTAACAGTCCCTCTGGAAGAGAGAAAGGGGGTGTCACAGTCCTTTATAAGACACTCCCTTGAGCCGGGCGTGGTGGCACACGCCTTTAATCCTAGCACTTGGGGGGCAGAGGCAGGTGGATCTTTGTGAGTTCAAGGCCAGCCTGGTCTACAGAGTGAGTTCCAGGACAGCTGGGGCTACAGGGAGACCCTATCTTGAAAAGACCAAAAAAAAAAAAAAGAAAAGACCAAAAAAAAAAAAAAGAAAAGACCAAAAAAAAAAAAGACACTCCCTAAGATTACATCTTCCATTCCCTCCTGCCCAACTATCCATGATGCTTAAATTATGAGGTAATTTGATGGTTGGGGTTCCTTTTCAGTACTACATCTGCCACTGAGTTACGTATGCTCCTGTAAGTTACTCCGATAAACTAATTTGTCTGCCAAGCTGGACTTGACGGCATCTTTCTTTGGCCTGTTGACTCTTTCCCTATTTGGGGTGAATAAATGTTTCTTTTTGTATTTATATCTTCCCAAGAATGTCAGGATTTGACATAGTTGGATGTAATATAATAGCACATGCCTGTAATTATAGCATTAAACAGGTGAGACTGCTGAGCCTGCCCTTGTGTTATCATGTAGACAAAACCAAACAGCTGAAGGAAAGGGAGAACCATTGATGGCAAGGCCATCGGCTAGAGACACTGGAGGGCTCCTATCCAGGCCCTACTGCCTGGGCTAGGCCCTGCTTCCAAAGAGGTACCTGCATCTTGGCCGCCTCGTGGTCCACCTTCTGGCTGGCATCCTCTTGTCTCCTCTGCAGGCTGCTGCAGGCTGCCTCCCGGCCCTGCTCCTCCTGCTTCAGCAAGCCAGTCAACTTGGTAAGCCTACAGGAGGTAGTTGAAGTCACACCAATTCAGCTGGGGAGCCACAAGGGAGGCTGGTAGGCTACAGGACAACCTGGCCCATCTCAGGTTAGGGTGCAAAACCTACCCAGGTAACCCATGGAAGTGAAAACAGACCTCGGAGTCCCCAGTGAGGCCGAGGTACTCAGGAGGAAGACACGTGAGTTCCCACAAAGTTTCAGAGAGGGTCAAGGGACCCCAGAAGCCAAGAGCTCAGCACCGAAGGCAGACGATGGCCCACTGGTGGCAATGGGGGCACAAGGCAGGTGGGGCCCCAGCCTTGGTCACGCCCAAGAACAAGTGAGCACACAAAGGGAGCCTACCTGAGCTTTGTCTCCTGATCGCAACTTTTCCGCTCTGAGTCCTGTAGCGCCTGTGTCCTCCTGATCTGTGTCAAGGCCTCTCGGACCTCCACCAGCCTGCCATGAGGAGTTGCCCTGCCAGGCTCAGGGCAACTGAGCAGCATTTGTTGCTGCAGGTCTGGCCATGGGACTCTATATCCAGCTTCCCACTACCTGTACAGGCCACTCTACTGTGAGCAGACCCTAATCTGAGTTGGACCATTATGGGTACTGTTTACCTGAGCAAGGTTAATTGGGCAAAAAGACACCCATAGTTGCTCAGAAGTCTGGCTCCAGTCCCTCCCGCAGAAGCCTATGCCCATGGGTGTGGGTGAGGGTACCTTTTGTCCAGGGCTTGCATCTGATTCTGGCTCTGGGACCCAGGGAACTGCAGGAGGAGGAAGGGAGGGATGGGCAGGTCCAGTGTGCTACCTAGCTAGTCCCTCCAGCACAGATCTAAGTGGGCACACAAGAGCCAGGGCTCGGAGCTTCTGGCATTCACAGGGTCAGGACCCAGGAAGCTGTCCCAAGCACTAGGAAAAGGATGACTGGTTTGTATTTGCTGCTCTGCCCAAGGCCTCACCTCTAGTCCCTCTCTCTCAGGACTCCAAGCTGCCTGCTGCACTTCCTTCCGAAGCTGCCGCAGTTCTGAGGCCTGTAACTGCATGCAGGAATGCATCTGCAGCAGCTCACGCAGCAGGCCCAGTGTGGCGTGCTCACAGCGCTCCTTGTGTCCCCTCAGGCAAACTACTTCAGCTTGCAGTTCAGCTACCCTGGTCAGGGCCAGAATGAGCCAAGTCAAGCTAAGCTAAGCCTGGCCAAAGGTTACCCCAATGCCCCTACCACCATTCTGTGATGCTTACCACTGTTCCAGCTGTTTCCAGCGCTTAGGGATACCATGCTCAGAGACTGAGGAAAAGGACAGCAGGCCACTGCACTCGTCCCTCTCCAAGATATCTGGACTCAAGGGCTCAGGACTGGGCAGATCTTCTGTTAGGAGAATCTCCAGGTCCTCAAGTGTAATACTGCCTGGCTACGGAGGAGGCGAAAGCCCTGGCGAGGGGCTGTCAGCCAGCTCTGGAAGGAGGCATCTTGGGAGCTTGTGCTTATAACACTTGCTCCCATAATTCTTGCTCAACATCACCCAGAGCTCAGTGACTCATCTTGACCAGCCATACAGTCTGGCCCAGTTTGAGGTTCAGATAGGAGGTATCTAGGCCTGAGGACACAGTGCTGGGCAGCAGAGCAGTGCTTCTACAAGACCAGCAGACCCTGTGAGATCCAGAAGCAGGGTCTGCACATCCTCTCTTCCATGCTCCTCAGCTTACCTGACAGCTTCACCAGCAGAGCCACCTGTAGCTCTAGCTCTGGGATCAGTGCCCTTATGGACTTCCCAGATGGAGACGTCAGACCAGAGTGGTTAGAGGGAGAATAATTAAGGCCAGAAGGCTACAAGCCTTGGGGATCAGTTGAGGGAGAGAAGTGGCTTTGGGCCATAGAGAGGAGGCAAGGATTGGGAGGGAGTCTGTGGACCTCAGGGAGACTAGAGTCGGGAAGGGACGTGGTGGACCTCACAGAGCAGCTGAGTGTAAGGAAGTGGGCTCTTGCCCTTACACTTTTTCCTCCTCAGTGAACCCCAAAGGAGGCAGGTACAGCCAGGTTATTCTGGAACCTTCGTTTTCTCACCAGAACCTTGTGACTCCATGGCCAACTGCCAGTGGAACTTGAACCTTCACCGGTCTTGTCCTGTAGCCCACTAACTGCTGTTGGTTCTTAGAAGGATGTGGGGTGACAGTGAAGCATCCCCTTGCAAAAGGGCCTCCTAGTTCTGGGGCTGCTGGCCTGTGGCAATAGTAGTTATGGAGGATGCCTAGGAGCCATCGCTGGCCCTCAAGCTGCACAACTGTAGTAGGACGTAAGGGTACCAAATACCTGGAGGGTGGAATGGCAGAGGGTGCCAGCTACTAATGAGACTGCTGGAACTTCAACTTTCCCAAGAGACACAATGAAAATGCCAGCAGAAACCAGTGAGTTTCGATTGTTTTATTTAATATATCCAAAATATCATTTCCACATGTAGTCAACACAAGACTGTGGACAGATTGTACATGCTTTTTGGTACTAAGTCTTTGAGGCCCTGTGCAGTGTTTTTCATCTCCTTAGATCTAACACAGATATAGCCCTCCCCTGCCCTAAGCACTCCTGGTATGGTCACTCAGACCTTCCCACCAGGACCCAGTGGAGCAGGCAAGGTAGGTTAGTTACAATTTTTCATCATACAGACCCTTGCATGCTCAGGCCTGGGGATGGGGTGTCACCTAAGCAGGTGACAGAAACCACGCTGCATGAGCCTCTGAGAACAAGGCTATGAGGCTAGATCAGGAGGTCAGAGTCCCAGATGAGAGGTGCTACTTCCCTAGACCTGATCCAGTCTGTGGCTTCCCTTCCTGCAGGGCCTGTGGGCTGCTGCAGTACTCCTGAGTTGTAGCCACTGTCTATCCCAGACAGCAGATACTATTCACAGACAGTGTGATCCGCATGCTTGTCACCACGATGCTGAGTACCTGACTCCCCAGAACTATAAGCCCTAGGCAGGGAGCCTTTCATTTCTCATATCCAGACCTAACATCTTGTCCAGCCTGTCTTCCCATGGAAAGCAGAGGGACTGGCTCTCTTAGGGGGAGGAAGCTGTCTGTATCTGCCAGCTTTCCACAGAAAGATCTATGTGGCATTTTAACAGACATGTGCCAGAGACACTCCAACTATCTTTACAAAGTGACCCAGGGGCAAGGACTGAGGCTGACTGGTAGATGTCAGGTCTAGCTTTGATCCAGTAGAGCCAGGTCTGACAACACAGGTAAACAGGTGGATTTCCTTGGTGCGCAAAGGCCCATCCCCGTGCTACTCTGGATTGGCCAAGTCCTGGGAATCCAGTGCCCAGGGGCATACACACTATAGTCAGAAGTAAAGCCAACTACTGACAATCAGGATCCTCAGTGCTGTAGGAAGACCCGCCTTCCCGCTGTACTCCAAAGTGCAGTAACTCATAGCTCTGGAAGCCTGGGGCAGATTTGGCTGGAATTTGGGATCCAATCTTCATGTGATTCTCAGCTCTTGAGATCCAGTATAGAGCCAGTCTTCCCATCCTCTGAGCAAAGACCTAGGGACAGGGCACACTTGGGCTCCCCAACAGAGAGTACTCCAGGTTGCACAGTTCTTCATGCCCTTGCTGCCGAGGCTCTTGGTGGTGTGGACAGTGAGGCCATAGGACAGGTGCTCAGAGATAGAACAGAAACTGTGATAAGAGTGCCAGTGTATAGCTCACCCTACTACACACACACACACACACACACACACACAGAGTCTCTCCTAGCTCTGGGAAGTAAGCCCCAGGGGGTGTGGTTGCACACATTTGAAATCCTGGAGAAGGAACCTAGGAGGGGGTTAATCTGAGGGGTGGAAGGAACTAGGCACAGGGGAGAAATACTGAGGATGTAAACCAACTGCTCACGTCAGGGTCAGGACCCCACACCAGCTAGGCCCAGGATGGAGGGCATTTGCTCCTGCTGCTGTGCTGCCCAGGTAGTAAGGCTTTGGCTGAGACCAGGGACCCCAAGAGGAGGTGCAGAGGGGCTGGGGTGCCACTGCCCAAGGGTGAGGCTAGCCTTCACGTCTGGGCCAGGGAAAGTTCTTCAAGGCCTCCCTTCCCCAGACGATATCTGGCCAGGTCCTTCCTGGTCACCAGCCCGACCACCTGCAGGAAGATCACCAGGTCATAGAGTTCTTACAGGGTCTCCAGAACCCCTGCCCCACAGGTGACTAGGGATGGGAAGGGGCCTGGGAACTTTGGCATGGGCTCTGAGGTGGGAATGTAGTCAGGGCAAGAAAGTATGGCCTATAGGCCAGTGCTAACTTGGTGTGCAGGACCAGGCTGGGTGAGAGACTGATGATCAGTGCCCCCTCCCCCAACCCAGCAGGGAATATAGGAACCAAGAGTTGAGTCAGCTCTAGGACCCCCTGGCAAGAAGACAAAAGCCTCACCTGATTGCGGTTGTCTACTACCACCAGATGCCTCAGGCCCAGAGCCCGAAACAGCTTGAACACACGAGGGAGAGATGCCTCCTGCAAGGTGGTCACGACCTTCAGTTTATTCCACCCCACCTTTGAGAGAGACCCGAGCCCCAAACCAAGGATCTGCAGGGTACCGAGCTGTCCCCTCCCCTCCCCTATGTGCTACTGGTGGGCTCCCTGAGGTCCACTGCCACTTGAAGCCCAACTTCTCTCAGGTTTTCCCTCACATTTTGGCCCTTCCAAGGCAGCAAAACCCATTTGCAACCCTGCCTCTCTGTCTGGCAGCATTTACTCTACAAGATTAAAAAAGGATCCTTACCACCTTTCCAAAGCATAGGCGGCTTATCATAAGCGTAGCATAAACCCCACTCCTCTGCCCCTCCCTCAGACTCCTTTTAAGCCAGGGGTACCTGGGGCACTGTGTATGGGGAGGGGTTCATGAACTCAGAAAGATCCATGGTGCACTCCCGCTCGTCCTGGGACACATGGATGGACTGGATTGGAGGAAAGCGGGGGTAGGCATCTCGGAAGTCCTTCAGCCTCAGTCGCCGATGCACCAGGCCCATGTTGGACCTCTCCACAAACACCTGCAGGCAGTGGCTAGTTGGGCATCTGCCCCTGTTTAAGACAATGCCCAGGATGCTCCTACCCTTAGGCTGCCGGTGGGTATACCTTGTGCTTCAGGAGCACGATGAGCTGGGAACGCAGGATCAAACCCTGGAGCCTGGCTGGCTGTGGGAAAGATAGGAGTCAGAGGCTTTATGACTACAAAGGGGGGCTCGGGACGACCCTCCTTTGACTATATCCCTCAGTGGTCCAAGGTTACTGTTTAACAGTCACCTCTGATCACAATGGGCACCTCACACACACAATCCTATTAATCTCTAAAGGACCTGAGATGGGCAGCCAACCCTGACGGAGAAGGGCAGCCAACCCTGACGGCACAGAGCATGGGAGCCAGGTGCCGAGGGAACGGCATCAGCCGTGGCAAGCTGCGGCCTGTGTGCTCCTCAAACTTTTCCCAAGCCACCAGCACCAATGTCTAATGTCCCATAAAGGACAGGACCTGGGCAAGGGAGGGGAACACTAGCTGGGCTCACACTCTGCCGGCACCTTTCGACAGGTCATAGCCACCAGCACTAAAAATGACCTGTCCAGTCTGGTCAGGACCACATGAGGGCTGTAGTCTGTGAGGACAGCTTAGCTCTGTATGGGGTTTTACTGTATACCCAATATGCAATTCCCTTTCCAGGAGAACTATACAATGTGCCGCTCACCCCCTGCAACTCCATACTCATGGACACTAAACAGAAAGGAGCTGGTGTATGGAGAGGTACCCAAAGTACCTGGTTGTCGCCTGCGTCCTCCACCACAGGGAACCCATTGTGATTGGATGCTGTGTCACTGAGGATATCCACAATGATGCCAACCTTCTCTTTCCTCCTCAGGCAGGTCACAGGTGTGCTCATTACCTCTCTGTCAAGGGGCCCAACCAAAAGACACTGTCACATTTCCAGGTATACCACGTGCTGGCAGGGTATTTCCCCAATAGGTTCCCCTCCCCCCTTTCTTTGAGACAAGGTCTCCCTGTAGTCCCAGGTAGCTTGGAAGTTCCTATGCAAACCAGACTGGCCTTGAACTTAAGAGATTTATCTACCTCTTTGCCTCCCAAATGCCAGGATTAAAGATGTGCACCACCACACTTGGCTTTCAAGAGGTTTTTTTTTTTTTTTGGTCTTTTCGAGACAGGGTCTCCCTGTAGCCCCAGCTGTCCTGGAACTCACTCTGTAGACCAGGCTGGCCTTGAACTCAAAGAGATCTGCCTGCCTCTGCCTCCTGAGTGCTGGGATTACAGGTGTGCGCCACCACACCCAGCTACAAGAGCTTTTTTTTTTTCTTTTTTTATTTTTATTTTTTATTATTTATTTTTGTATGTGTATGAATGTATTGTCTGCATGCAGGTCTGTGCACCCGTGTCGTGCAATGCCGCGGAGGTCAGAAGAGGGTCTCGGATTCCCCTGGAACTGGAGTTCTCCTGGAATTGGAGTTACAGACGGTTCTTAGCCGCCATGTGGGTGCTGGGGATCGAACCCGGGTCCTCTGCAAGAGCGTCGGTGCTCTTAACCGCTAGGCTATCTCTCCAGCCCACAAGAGCTTTTATACCATGTGGATACTTGACAGACATGAAGCTGCCAGACTAGGAAACAGGTATCCCAAGACCTCACTTTCCATGTTACAGACTCTGCCAGGAATTGGGAGACTATCCAGACTGGCCACAAGGGGAGCTCTGGTGCCTGGGCAGCTCCCTAGAGGCATGCAGTATCTTCCCTGTCTACTCCTTTCAGCACATAGAAACCGACAGCTTTGCAGAGCAGCTGGCCATACCTGGCAGTGAGCGAGTGCGAGGTGACAGGAGCCTCCCAGTGCAGGAAGGGAACACTTTGTAGCTGGATGTGCATGTCATACAGGCCCTAAGGGCAGAACCATGATGCAGGACATTGTCCAGGGGTCCTTATGGCACACTGCCTCCCCCAGGGTCCTACCACTGCCCTATTCCCAATGAAGCACCCAAGATATACTGTGCCTCTCTTGAAGGAGGACATATAGACGTGACTCTATGGACCTTCTTCCTTCTGTAGCTGCTGCAGGCCCACCAGACATCAAGTGTTGGGTTTCAAGGTCAACATTCAGGGTGAGGAGGGGACAAACCACCCCCCTCATGCTGTATACCTCAATGAAGACATCGCCCACAATCTTGGCAGTCATCAGCACCAACATGATGGGGAAGCCGTAGGTCACATTGCTGGTGGCCTCCATCATGATGACTGTCAGGCTTAGGGTCATCCTCACAATCCCACCTGTGGGGGTGGGTGGTCATAAGCCCCTATCCCTCCTAACATAGGGTCGGTCCCTGGCTCTGCTATGTGTTCTTGGTCTTTTCACTCACATATTCTTCCAGATCATAGATGCCAGGATAGTAACTTCTGGGTTCTGACTATTGTCATCTGGCCATGCTATAGGGGCCGAGCTGATGGTCACACCTACTTTACTTCTGTTCTGCTCATATGAATGGCAACTGGTCTCAGTGATCCTCACCATGGGTAGGCCTGGTGAGGACAGTACCCAGACATAGCAAAGCCCACCCACCAAACTGAGCAAGAGCTGGAACTTACCAAGCTGGGCAGCAGCTCCCATCAGGGCGTATTTACCCGGGTCTGCCCAGATCTGTAGGAGGCAACGTGGGGAGCTGTCAGAGGCAGGAGAAGCCCTCTCCCAAACATGCCAAGACTACCAATGAGTGAGCCTAGTGAACCACATAGAGGAGTTAATTCCATGGCTCACATGCATACATGCTGAATGTTCTACCCCTGTGCCTTCTGCTACAACCAGTGTGTTAACATCCTAGCCAGGAGTGCTTTATACAGGGATGAGATATACCAACTACACCATCTGCTCACACTCATGAGCTTGGCAAACTATACTCTGCTGAGAAGACAGTGACAGTGGGGCAAGAGTGTGCTCAGGGGCCACTGTCCATGAAGACACACTGGATCACCCAAGGAAAAACAGTTACGAAAAAGATATCCCAGAACATGCTATAACAAATGAACCAAGCAGACAGCACACTCAGTGGGAGATTCCAGACACATAGTAGGGTGTACACCGTGTGCTCCAGGAATTGCTGGGAACAGGTGAACCCAGAGACAACAAAGAGGTTACTGGCTGCCAGAGCTGGGGAAGGGGAAATGGGAGCAACTGCTAATGGGGGCCGAGTTCCTTTCCATGTGAACAAAGTGCTCTGGAGCCCTTTGTGGTGATGGCTACAAACGCTGTGCATGTAACAAATGCCACTGAAGTGCTGACTGTTCAAAGTGACCAAAGTACAAAGCACACAAAGACACAACCCAACCAAAGGAGTATCTAAAAAGGACCTGAGCCTAAGGCCTGACAGGGCAAGGTAGGTGGCAGGTTTCCTGTTATTATCTCCTCTGTAATTTGTCAATCTTATTCAAATGATTAAAGTGAGGGGAAAAAAAAAAAAATGACGAACACCTAAGCTTCACCAGCAGTTGGTGAGAAGGAAGGGCTAGGGAGGCCAGCGCAGACCAGACCTGGACTCACCTGCTCTCTTCCTTTGTTATGTTCTCACTCATTGCCCTAAAATGTCTTCATAGACTATGTGGTATGGTTATCCGACAGCTCCAAATCTTTTGCCTACATGCACCAGGTGCCCTGCTCTTGCCCATAGTGGCCCGTGTTCCCAGGGTGACCAGGAACACTTGAGTAGTAGGGCTGTCCTACTTCCCCCAACTCACCGCTGCTCCCGTAAGGTAGGACAGGGAGATGCCAAAGAGCCGGCCCCAGGCTGCCCCAATGAGCAAGGAGGGGATGAAGACGCCAGCGGACACTGTGAGCCCATAGGTCCAGCAGGCCAGAAAGAAGTAGACCAAGGTGAACAGGCCCAGTGTCATGGGGTTGTAGGAACCTACGAGAGAGGAGGGTAGCTGGGCTAGAGCTGTGACTCAAGCTTGTGCAGGGCTGTCCTGACTGCCACGCAGTTCCATCCTTGGGACCAGGCCATCAGAACCTCGATCCCAAGTGATCCCCAGAAGGTTCTGCATTCTCAGTCCCTTTAGGCAAAGGGTGCCTGCCCCCCAGAATCAGATGGAGAAACTATGCTGAGGAAGTAAGGCAAGATGATCTTGAGCTGGGAGCACAGGTGTCAGGGCTGGTGGCCACCCACGCCCCACGTTAGTGCCAAACTCCCGAGAGTAACCATCAGCCAGGGTATACCCTGTCCTATTTGGGAGGCCCTTCACAGAAAGAAATGTGTAGCCCATGCCTCTGAGGGCAGTAACAGGACCCATCTCAGCAGGACTCACCACTGCTATGACCTCACATTTGCCAGCCACACCAGAACTGATTCTCTGAACCTGAGCACAGCCCGAACCTGAGAGTTAGCCCTGTGATAGCCAGCAGTTCAGAGAAACATTCTCCCAGAAGCAAGAGGTGACCAAGTTGTGTCCCCAAAACCATAGGATAAGATGTCACATTTGGGAAAGGGTCACTCTTGACCACCGTGATTCAGTGACCAAACTCAGCCCTGGGAAGTGTGTCCTTCCCAGACAAGATGCTGAGATTTTTTTTTCTTTTTTTTTTTCTTTTTAGTTTTATCCTTTTTTTGGTATTTTTAAGACAGGGTCTCCCTTTTAGTACCAGCTGTCCTGGAGCTCGGTCTGTAGACCAGCTGGCCTTGAACCCACGGAGATCCGCCTACCTCTGCCTCCCGAGTGCTGGGATTAAAGTCTAAAGGCATTGGGCTGGAGAGATGGCCTAGCGGTTAAGAGCGCCGACCGCTCTTACAGAGGACCCGGGTTCGATCCCCAGCACCCACATGGCGGCTGAGAACCGTCTGAAACTCCAATTCCAGGAGAACTCCAGTTCCAGGGGAATCCGAGACCCTCTTCTGACCTCCGCGGCGTTGCACGACATGGGTGCACAGACTTGCATGCAGACAGTACATGCATACACATACGGAAATAAATAAAATTAATAAAAAAAAAAAAAGACTTTAAAAAAAAATAAATAAATAAAGGCGTGCGCCATCACGCCCGGCAATGCTGAGGTTTTATTTGTGGACAAGAAACTAGTCAAGGCCAAGTAGAGAAGGGAGGGCCACAGTGGCCTATGTGGAGACCAGGGTTGGGGGTGGACTATCATTCTATGTGGCCAAGAGCATCAAGGCACAGACCACTGAGGTCAGGAGAAGCAGGTCAGTGAGGGCAGAGGTCCATACATGTAAGGCACTGGCATTATCAAATCTGTTAGCTGTTAACTCTCACCATTTTTTTCAATGGATAGCTGTAAGAATAGGGAACTCTCCAGTGATTTATGACAGGAAACAATTAGAGACAATTTTTCCCATAGGTAGAGGAGTTCAAGACACAGGCCTAAGCTACTCAGCTCTGTTTTGGCCTGGTATGTGGGAGCTCTGGCCTATGTACTATCAAGGGTGTGGCTGGGGCCAATAAGGGCTGCTGATAATAGAGTCGCCAGGCTTGGTTTTCTTCTGGAGAGAGAGAGATGGAGGTGACCCAGGCAACCATCCTCAGGAAAAAACAAGGTGGGGTGGCAACCCCAGCCAGCCCCTCTCTAGGTACCCAACTACCAGGTGCCCCAGAAGACTTGACAATCCTTTCCATCCTCATTATTCTCCAACTCTGGGATAACGGCCCCTACGCCCCAGCACACCTCATCATGCTAGACATGACTCCTCTACCCCGGGGCAGTGACCTCTGGGCCAAGACCCTGCCCATCTTCCCTAGCATGTCCCAGCCATGCTGCCTTCACGTACCTGGTGGGTCATGGAAAAGGCTGACCACACTCTTCTCAGGGGTGTTAAAGAAGGCTGCAGCCATGGAGTTGTACTCGCCATCTGCACAGAAGAGCTGCAAGGTTGAGAGAGAGGACAGTCAGAGATGGCTAGAGGTCATAGACACAGACTCATGTACCTGGGCCTGGGAAGCACCAGAGAAGAGCTATGATCAGAACAGACAGCCTGGGCCCACATGCAGCCAGGGCTTCAGCGGTATGCCCACACCTCTGGGAGTTGACTAGACAGTCCATCTATCCCTGATACTCAGGAATACAGGCACCTAGGTGCTTCATGAGCACATCCCCAGCACCAGTAATGGGACACCAGCCCTGTGAGGCAGCAGGTCCCCCTCCTCTTGGCTGAGTGCTATCTACTACATGGAGGGACATGTCATTTGTTTGCCTACACAGAGGCAGCTCACACTTTGGACCTCTTATAAAAGAGCTGTCACAAGTATCTCTATATGGTTTCAGTGTGCTTTTCCAATCTACACCCAGGAGTCCCATTCTAACACTCCCCCAGGGGCTCTTTCAGAAGAGGACTATGGTGAGAATAGCCTAGTACCACTGACCATTCACCAGGCACCTGGCAGCCTCAGCTCACTATGATGACCTTGTATACAGACTGAACCTGAGGCGTGACAGTCACTTTTGGGTGCTAGCACTCTGCTCACTGGGCCTGTCCAAGGCCTATGCCTACCTGGAGTGGGTAGGACATGGAGCTCCCCTGAAGGGGCTGGCAATCCCGAGACGAGTAAATCAGGACGAAGGCAACTGTGGCAGTGACTGCAGCCACCAGCATGGCCTCGATCACCTGGAGGCAGGGCCGGTGTATGTACCTAGAGCCCAAACCGGGGGTAGACTTTGCTGCAGGGATGGTGGGGGCAGCTCCCCCAACTCCACCCCTGACAGCTGTCACAGCAACCTGCACCAGAGGACACTGATGGACATAGCACAGGTTTAATGATTAACCAACCCAGATTCCAGGACATACTGAGTTTTTTTCCATGAATAGATTTCTCAGAGTGACTGAGACTGACGCTAGAACCAGAAAGATATTTGGCAAGCATAGGACCTCCCTAAACAACCCAGTCACTGGTCTCCTAATGAAAGGGCTCAAAGGGCTTATATCCCAGCTGGAGCCTGGATGTTGTCTTTTTTAATTAACTAATTAATTAATGTGTATGAATGTACTGTCTGCATGTAGATTTGTGCACTCATGTTGTGCAATGCCGCGGAGGTCAGAAGAGGGTCTTGGATTCCCCTGGAACTGGAGTTCTCCTGGAATTAGAGTTACAGACGATTCTCAGCCACCATGTGGGTGCTGGGGATCGAACCTGGGTCCTCTGCAAGAGCAGTCGACACTCTTAACCGCTAGGCCATCTCTTCAGCCCTGGATGTTGTCTTAACTCACCTAGGGCTTTTCTCACCATGTCAAATTTATCTGCTTTCACAGATCCCTTCTCTCGGAAGCTCCTCCAAACTCAGCTTTGTTTTGTCCCTCTCCCCAAGGCCATATAATTCAACCTATCCTGAGCAGCGCAGCTGGGTGGAGACCTTGAGGGAAGGACCCCACTGCACAAGGCCTAAACACCCTATCCATTTCCTGAGGCCCAGTTGGGCTGCACCTGTCAAGTTGGTACACAAAATGGATTTTTTTTCCTCACCTGATTCGAAACATGGTTAGCCAGTAATTCAAAGCATTGAAGACAGCTCCAAGAATGCCACCTGGTACCAGAAAGAGCCTCATATTAGTTTCATAGGGAGGATGGTGGGGCCCTAAGGCTTTGCCGAAGTATCACTAAAGCTCTGGGGACTTCCTGAGCTGCCCATTCCTGCATGCATCTGCATAAGAACTCCAGCAGGGCAGGGCCTGGTGGCAAGGAGTGCAGGTCTTGCCCTCGGCTACTGCAGATCTGAGCTGCTTTGGAGTTGGAGTTCATCCTTCCCAGCATAGGTTTGCTCTGGTCCATGCTATGAGGAAGGATCCTTACCCACCACGCCCATGATGATGAAGACAGGAATCTCGTGGATGGTGTAGGCCATTTTCTGTGTAGTGGGGAGAAAGTGAAGTCTGTCAGAGATTGTGTGCACAAATTACAGCTTAAACAGCAGGAGCTCTGCCTACACACACAGAACTTTCTAGTCGTTTTGTACAGAGCAACGAGGACCCATGGGTAGGAGAAATGAATGGTTTGAGAAAACCCTAGCCTCATAGCTGGGCTGGGATGGCTGGCACTTGGCACTGGGGCCATCTCACACTCCAGGTATGTGACATGCAAGACCCTACTGGGGCAGGACCCTATACAAACTTCCTGTACACACTATAGTACCCTAGAGCTGACAAACAGGAGCTCTACATTCCTGCTAAGAAACTAGAATTCTGAAGCCAAGCCTTAAGCCAAAAGGCTCCTGAGCTGTCACCAGAAGAGGAGAGGTGGAACAGAATGGCAAGTTACCTCTGAGTCGAATCTTCCAAAATTTATGAGGCCTGGGCTGGACAGGTCCCACATGTTTCCATGGTAGATGCTCAAAACAAAATTGAGTGTGAAGGTGGAAATCATGGAAGCAAAGAACTGCGGAGAAAACCAGAGACGCAGAGCTGGCCCAGGCCCCCGAGCCCTGCCTGGCCTGCTCAGCAACTACACACCCTCTGCTCGCTCCACCCAGTACCTTCAGAATTATACTTGGCCCACCTAGACTCTCAGGGTTACATCAGAACCCTCTCAGCTGGGTATGGTGGCGCACGCCTTTCATCCCAGCACTCAGGAGGCAGAGGCAGGTAGATCTCTGAGTTCAAGGCCAGCCTGGTCAACCTAGCAATTTCCAAGCCAGCTAGGTCTACAGGGAGACCCTGTCTCAAAAAGACAAAAACAAAACAAAACAAAACAACCAACCAAACAAAAACCAAACAAAACCAAAAACCCTTTCATCTGAATGCTAGGGCCAGGCAAGGAGACTGGGGCCTCCTGTCACTTGAGAAGCAGTATATCTGGACACCCTATCCAAGACAGAAGGAAGGAGGCTAGAGCCAAGCAGGGCTGGAGCCGAATAGAGCTGAGTCTATATTGCCTGGCCAGGCAAAAATGGGGTTATAATCTATCCCCCCACTCTTCCACAATGCTCCCTCAGCCTTGGGTGGTAGAAGTTTAATATAGGAATGGCCAGCAGGCCCTATGAAGGGGTGTGTGGAACATGGATGGGGGATGGGGTTTAAATTTTATTGAGAACTTTGTATGAAATGTATAAAAGCTCAATAAAAAAAATAAGGAAAAATAAGTAACAGTACTAACTAAAGTCTAAAATTTGTATATCTAAAGCAAAAAAAGAAAAAAAAAAAAGCTGTACACTACAGGAGCCATTGGGAGACATGGCTCCATAACACAAAAGGATGGGCCTAGTAGGAGGAGTCCTCAAGGGAGGGAAGACATGAGAGCGCTAGGTAGGGGGCCCTATCCATAGGAACTTACAATTCTCCATGTCAGGAACTGATTCCAGAAGGAGGCTCCTTCTTCTAGGCTGAAGAGAACTCCACCTAGAAGGTGGGTGGTAGAGCTCAGATGTCACCCAGGTCACAGGGCAGTCTACCTACTGCCAATGCCCAAAAGAGATTCCAGGGAACTAAGACCATGTTACAGGGAAAATGTTGCCGGTAGAAGCAGGCCGCAGCTGGTGGCTGTGAGACATTGATCACGCCTTGACTAGACACTCATTTAAACATTTTTTTGGGGGGGCTGGAGAGATAGCCTAGCGGTTAAGAGCACTGACTGCTCTTGCAGAGGACCTGGGTTCGATCCCCAGCACCCACATGGCGGCTGAGAACCGTCTGTAACTCCAATTCCAGGAGAACTCCAGTTCCAGGGGAATCCGAGACCCTCTTCTGACCTCTGCGGCATTGCACGACACGGGTGCACAGACCTACATGCAGACAGTACATTCATACACATACAAAAATAAATTAAAAAAAATTTTTTTTTTATTTCTGGATGTGTATGAATGTACTGTCTGCATGCAAGTTTGTGCACCAGTGTCATGCAACGCCGCGGAGGTCAGAAGAGGGTGTCGGATTCCCCTAGAACTGGAGTTCTCCCAGAATTGGAGTTTCAGACGGTTCTTGGCTGCCATGTGGGTGCTGGGGATCAAACCCAGATCCTCTGTAAGAGCAGTCGGTGCTCTTAACCGCTAGGCCATCTCTCCAGCCCCCAGACACTCATTTAAAAAACACCAACTAGCCAGGTGTGGTTGTGCATGCCTTTAATCCTAGCACTCGGGAGGCAGAGCCAGAAGCAGCTGGGGGCTACTGGGAGACCCTGTCTCAAAAAAAAAAAAAAAGGACCAAAAATAAAACAAAAACCCCAGAACTATGCCTGTAAGAAATTACTGCTCCCTTCTCCTAGCACTTGAGAGGCAAAGGCAGGTGGATCTTTGTGAGTTCAAGGCCAGCCTGGTCTACAGAGCACGTTCTAGGCCAGCTGGGGCTATTGGGAGACCCTGTCTCGAAAAGACAAAAAAAAAAAAAAAAAAAAATTACTGCTCCCCCCTAGCTTGCCCATTTGCCCATTTATGAAGCACCCAAGGGCAAAGCCACAGACTAGGTGGGGCTGGCCTCTTCTCACCCACAGGGGCTCCAAATGCGGCAGACACTCCAGCTGCAGCTCCAGCAGAGACAAAGTCTCGCTTCTCAGTATCCCTGCGGAAGTACTCAAAGATCTGAAAGAGGAAGACAGAGGGTGTCGTGAACAGCTCTACAGGGTCACACCTCACAAAAGGGAATCCTACCAAAGGGACCAATGAGGAGATGTGAGAGGCAGGGAGTCTTCTTCTAGATAATCACAGGATGACCATCACATCCTCAGCTACTGGATTCACAGAGACCAATACTGTAGACAGTGACAGAAGAACAGGGGAGCTGGGACCCATGTGCCCACTGCCGAGAACATAACCACAGGATCTCATCGGTGATGGTGACAGTTTCTACACACATGCAAAAAGTCTACTAGTTTTCCTATCCAAAAACTGAAGAAATCTATGAATGGAAAAATGTAAACTCCTTCTTGACTGATGTTTTATTTTTTTGAGACAAGGTCTCTGTAGCCCTAGTTGGCCTGGCACTTGCTAGCCTCCATCTCACAGAGATCTACTTGCCTTTGCCTCCTGAGTGCTAGGATTAAAGGTATAAAATAAAAAAGCTTATTTTTTATTTTAAACAGACTGTTTAGAGTCTGAAGAGATGGCTCAGCAGTTAGAGCACTGGCTATTCTTTATTTTTTTTTATTTTTTTATTTTTTTGTATGTGTATGAATGTACTGCCTGCATGCAAGTCTGTGCACCCGTGTCGTGCAACGCCGCGGAGGTCAGAAGAGGGTCTCGGATTCCCCTGGAGCTGGAGTTCTCCTGGAATTGGAGTTTCAGACGGCTCTCGGCCGCCATGTGGGTGCTGGGGATCGAACCCGGGTCCTCTGTAAGAGCAGTCGGTGCTCTTAACCGCTAGGCCATCTCTCCAGCCCCATATTCTTTATTTTTTATTTTTTTTTATTTTTTATGTGTATGAATGTACTGTCTGCATGTAGGTTTGTGCACCCGTGACGTGCAATGCTGCAGAGGTCAAAAGAGGGCGTCGGATTCCCCTGGAACTGGAGTTCTCCTGGAATTGGAGTTACAGACGGTTCTCAGCCGCCATATGAGTGCTGGGGATCGAACCTAGGTCCTCTGCAAGAGCAGTCGATGCTCTTAACCACTAGGCCATCTCTCCAGCCCCATGAGCACTGGCTATTCTTACAGAGGACCTGGGTTTGATTCCTAGTATCCACATCCCCAATAACAACTATCTATATAACTCTAGGTCCAGGGGAGTTATAGACCTTCTGACCTCCGTGAGCACTACATAACAGGTGCATGCACACACAGACAACATAACATATTCATACACAAAAGCCTATAATCTCAACTCTCAGAAGGTTTGAAGCAGAATTCTGAGTTCAAGGCCAAGCTGAGCTACACAGTGAGACCCTATCTCAAAAGACAGCCTATAGACATGCCAGCATAGAAATTTAGTGTAAACCTGAGGAACTATTAGCAACCAATAGCTGCTGGGAAGGGGAGCTTCAGTCTTGTTTAAGGGTTAGACTCTTGGTAGGTTGACCAGGTGCCAATGGATAAGCCCATACTGAAGGGAACGCAAACCTGACTCTATAAGCCTTAATATATTTATATATTAAGAGTACAGAAAATTTGGTATGGGGGGTAAGGGTGTCTGCAAATACAGAAAGGAATCTAAATGTTATCAAAATACACTGTATGAAAGTCACAAAAATTCCATTAAAAGAGTGGGGAGTTTAGTGTAATGCCCCTCAAATTGCTGACAGAATTGTACCAGAAGTCCCTCTAACGAGCTAGCTCCTTTCCATAGAAACACACCACCACATATAACACTAGAATCCTGGGGCCTGACCATGAAGAGGCCATGTGGGGCATGAGCGAAGGAACTGTGTCCATCTGGGCTGAGAGCAGGCTGGGTTTTCTTCAGGGACAGGCCAGCCCTGCTGAGATGAGGGAGGCCCACAGGTCTGTGTGAGGACTACACAGATAGGAGCCTAGCTGAAAGATACACAGTCTATAAATTCTCAGTCTACGTGTGTGGGAGGTCTTACCTTGAAATCTCGTTTGAGTGATGTTGACCTTCCCTGCGAAATCCCCGCAGCAATCACTGAACCTGAGTGGATCATTGGTCCTTCCTGGAAGCACAAAACCACCAGTACTCAGAGGTTATTTATGGGCTCTGATTCATCCTCCCAGGGTTAGAGACTCATACTCATGTCAGCCAATCACTCTATTACCTTGCCCACTGCCAGTCCCCCTACCACAGACAGAATCACACCGGATACCTTGATCAACAGCGTCTGGAAACAAGGAAGATACATGGGGTTTGAGTAAACATGTCTTCCTGCCAAGTCACAGGACTCAAGGAAGGCCAGCACTGTGGAGGGCTCAATTGGAGGCTCACACTGAGCTTATCCACCTGAACCACAAAATGCTAGGACAGTACCCAGGGCTTCTGTTCCACACCTACTTAGGGTTCTGGTGCTCTGCCAGCCCTGGAAAGTTCTTATAGGGAGGAAGAGCTCTGTCCTCAACCCAGCACACCTTAACCTTGGCAATATCTGCTGGGTGGGGCTGACAGCACAGGCTCCTCCACCTCATTAACATATGGATGTTGCTACCAAAAAAAAAAAAAAAAAAAAAAAAAGTGCCTTTAAACCTAGCACTTGGGAGGCAGAGGCAGGCAGATCTTTATGAGTTCCAGGCCAGCCTGGTCTAGAGCGAGTTCCAGGCCAGCTGGGGCTACAGGGAGACCCTGTCTCAAAAAGACAAAAAAAAAGGATGTTGCTATGGGGGTGGGGAGTTTGCCACCCATGGACACACCAGTAGTCCTCATATCAGGCCAAGAAACAGGAAGGTAGGGGCTAAATATGACTCCTCTGCCTGGCCTGCTCAACAGCTCAACACCCTCAGAGCCCTGCTTGCTCCACCCAGTATCCTCAGAATTATATTTGGCCCACCTAGACTCTCAGGGTTACATCAGAACCCTGTCAGCTGGGCGTGGTAGTGCACGCTTTTCATCCCAGCACTCAGGAGGCAGAGGCAGGTGGACTTCTGTAAGCTCAAGGCCAGCCTGGTCTACATAGTGAGTTCTAGGCCAGCTGGGGCTACAGGGAGACCCTGTCTCAAAAAGACCAAAAATGAAAAAACAAAACAAAACAAAACCACATACAACTGGGGGGACTGGAAAGATGATTCAGCAGTTAAGAGTGCTTGGAGAAACCCTGGGTTCGGTTCCCAGCATCCACATGGTGGTTCACAAATATAACTGCAGTTCTAGGGGATTCAACATCCTCTTCTGGCCTCTTCAGGCATCAGGAATGCATGTGGTTCACTTACGCAGGCAGAAAATTGATACATAAATCTTTACACACAAACATACAAACACACACATGCACAATTACATATGCCTCCCTTAATGTATGGCTCCTTTGCAGGAAGGAGATCATTTCTGCAACTATTTACTATATACATAAAGACCACTTTTTGCCACTTTCACATGCAGAACCTGTCATCACATGTACATAGGATATGCACATAGACTAGCCTAGGTATAGAGGGGCAAATGGACAAAAACACAAACTGGAAGAGATCCTGTGCCCTGTCCTGGATCAATGCACATCTCACCTTGAGACGCACCACATGGGGGATCTTCACCCCATTGAGGAAGCACTTGATCTGGGGTATTCCGCTGCCAGCAGCAACTGGCTAGAAACACAGAGATGCCACTGAGTAGGCAAAGTGAGTGGATGCAGCCCCCACACTCACAGGAGACATGAGAAGAGGTCTGGGGAAGGAAATAGAGGTCCTCACAGCCCCCAACCCTAGAACTGAGGAACCGCTGAAAGGAACACCCTGTGGGGATGTGTGAGGGGGTGTGGGTGGAGTCAGGAAGTCATGTGTCTCCCAAGTGGGCAGGGGAAGGGGTGCCAGGGATGGACAGGGCACCAATCATGCACCAGGAAGGAACTAGAGCTTCCTTCATATGGGTCAGATACTCTGCATCCACAAAGAAGGTTCTGGATACTATTACTTTCACTAACCCATGAAAAGGACAGGAAACAAAGAGGGACTTATGCCTGGGAACCCTGGCATAAAAAATAAGTACCAGGAACCCTGGCATAAAAAGGTACTTCTCAGGGTCCATCCACAGGGTGTGAGTGCAGTCTCCCCGGGGGCTGGCTGGTTCTGCTCCCTAATCTGCTTGGAACCCTGCATGAGTGGCCCAAACTCCTGAGACACTGTAGGCCTTAGAATGCCATACTGTTTGGTTACATATGAGCAGGGAGTAGGTATGGCATGCCTGAGAGGGTCTGGGTATTGAGTGAGAGTAGGGAGCCTGTGCTATGGGGTTAAAGTGGCATTAATACAGGTGAGCTAAGGAGGTCCCAGTGTGTGCTCTGACTGAACATATTTCCCATTTGTACCACACTGTGCTTCTCACTGGCAGAATGCATCCAAGATCATAGACCAATAAGGCCCATGGTGGGTGAGCTGGAAGGGCTCATCCATTCACCGAAACTCTGTACCCACCCTGGTGTCTAGAACACCCAGCCTTCCATACCAGGTGGCTATACCTCTATGAAGGCCACAATCACGGAGCCCACAAGCACGAAGGCAGAGTTCAGTGTGGCCCACAGCAGAAGGGAAAAGGACAGGCCGCCCTTTTCTGTGAACTTGTCGATGTCTCGAGGCTTGTCAAGGACAGGCACTGCTCATTTACAGAGCCTATACCTGCTGTGCTGGCCTATGTGGCCCAGAGCATCTCTAAGACTGGGCCAGCAGAGCTGCCAACTACCTAGGAGGCCATGATGCTAAGTGGACAGCTTAGAGCCAATCTGACAATAATCTCACAACCTGAATATACCACATACATTCTGGGCTGGGGGGGGTGGGGTTCCTCAGGGGCCAGGTCTGTTCTGTTCTTCACTGTCTTCCCGTAAGGGCTCATGCTTGGGCTCTGCTGCTGAGCCCTATCCTACAGCCCCATGCTGAGTGGCTCTGGAGGATACTGTCCTACAGCCCCATGCTGAGTGGCTCTGGAGGATACTGTCCTACAGCCCCATGCTGAGTGGCTCTGGAGGATACTGTCCTACAGCCCCATGCTGAGTGGCTCTGGAGGATACTGTCCTTGATGACTCTGTACTTGAGGCCAGCCAGGTTCTCTACCACGATGTCAATAAAGCAGGCCACCAGACCTGTGAGGATCCCGATGAGGGCACAGATGACCCAGCGCTTGATCTCCACTGTCCGGAAGGCCTGGAGGTAGAGGATGCATAGGGTACAGTCAAAAGTGGGTACTGCAGCTTGGTGCCTGTTGTGAGCTGCTCTGGTTGCCGGCAAGATTCAAAGGCCACCACCACCAGGCACGATACATAGTTCAGCCCTTGGCCTCAACTGCCAAAAGCAGTTTTCAGCCCACATTTCAGTGAATACAGGAGAACAAATGGGTAGTCATAGGGTGAGTGGCATTCCCTACAGATTCACAACCAGTTACTAACATTCTAGGCACTGTCTGCCACTGGACACCTACAGAACAGCCTTCTTGGCCACACTGACCATGGCTGTTTCTCGTAGCTTACAGTATCTAGGGCCAGGAATTATATACTTAGCTCCCATCCTCCCAATACACAAACCACAGAAGCAAACAGTAGCTGTAGAACCCAGTTTCAGGGATGAATGACAGAAGAGATACAGAATGGAGACACTGCAGGACACGAGCACCCAGGTTGGCAAGCCATAGGCTGTTCTGCTCACCGTATGATTGATCCGCCTTTCCTCCTCCAGAAAGAGCTGGTTCTCGCTGTTGTCATAGTCCAGGCTCTGCAGGCCAGGGCACAGGAAGCATAATTACTGACCAGGGACTTGAATGAATATAACCAAGAACAGGGAGGGAAGGGGCGGAGAGGGCAGGGCCTGGGCTCAGGTGGGAAGATGGGGGGCTCCTACCTCATACTTGAGGGAGAGGAGCTTCTCATTGTGTGGGATCTCCTTTGGGAAGGTGTGAGGAGGATCTCCTTCCTGTGGAAGAAAAAGGAAGTCTTGTGCTCTCTTTAGGAACAGAGCATGGGGAGAGGGTGGAGGTCTCAACTAATTTCAGAGACTAGCACTATTTGACCCCCAACTCTGTAGACCAGGCTGGCCTTGAACTCACAAAGATCCGTCTGCCTCTGCCTCCCGAGTGCTAGGATTAAAGGTATGTGCCACCCCACCCGGCTCAAAAGCTTAATTCTTTTTTTTTTTTTTTTGTCTTTTTTGAGACAGGGTCTCCCTGTAGCCCCAGCTGTCCTGGAACTCGCTCTGTAGACCAGGCTGGCCTTGAACTCAAAAAGATCTGCCTCCTGAGTGTTAGGATTAAAGGCATGCGCGAAAAAGCTTAATTCTTATAGACCAAAAACAACCAAACACTGTTGAAACAAATCAAAGCCATAAATGAATGGAAAAATAGTCTGTGTTCAAAGACTAGAATAATTACTATTAATAAGATTCAGGGGCTGGAGAGATGGCCTAGCGGTTAAGAGCGCCGACTGGTCTTGCAGAGGACCAGGGTTCGATCCCCAGCACCCACATGGCAGCTAAGAACCGTCTTTAACTCCAGTTCCAGGGGGAATCTGACGCCCTCTTCTGACCTCTGTGGCATTGCACAACATGGGTGCACAAACCTACATGCAGACAGTACATTCATACACATAAAAAATTAATTAATTAATTTAAAAAAAGATTCAATCAGTCTGGCTGGTATGTGGTTCAGTGGTATGGCACTTACCTAGCATATGTGAGTCCCTAGGATCAATCTCTAGCATTACAGAAAATGCAATCTCTACCCTGCTGCCCTCCATCTTTTTTATTTATTTATTTATTTATTTATTTATTTATTTATTTATTTATTTATGTGTATGAATGTATTGTCTGCATGTCGGTCTGTGCACCCATGTCATGCAATGCCGAGGAGGTCAGAAGAGGGTGTCGGATTTCCCTGGAACTGGAGTTCTCCTGGAATTGGAGTTACAGATGGTTCTCAGCCGCCATGTGGGTGCTGGAGATCGAACCCGGGTCCTCTGCAAGAGCAGTTGGTGCTCTTAACCACTAGGCCATCTCTCCAGCCCCTCCATCTCTTTCTTGAGAGACAGTCTCATTGTGTAGTCCAGAATGGCCTCAAACTTACAATTCTCCTGTCGTAACCTCCTGAGTGCTTAGTTAAGAGTTGTGTATTGTCAGAAACAGCTTCTATCTAAAGTTCTGCTGGTTGTTTTGGAAAAAATTGACAAGCTAGTCCTAAAATCTGTGGGGAAAAAAAGGAATCCCAAACAAGGTTCATAATTTAGAAGAACAACAAAGTTGTACCACTTCAGTGCAAAGCTACAGTAACCAAGTCTGAGGGGCCCACAAAAGGACAGGCATCCAGCTCAAAGGAGAATGAAGAGTCCAGAAAGAAACCTGAAAGTAATGGTCACTGGCTTTTTAACAAGGGGTCTGGAAGCAGTTGTTTCCCCAATGGTGTTAGTACAACTGGATATCCACACATAAGGAGCATCAATGAAGTCTGACCTTTCCTTTATACCTTGTCCAAGAATCCATGCAAAATAGATCAAGACCTGAAACTACTAAACTTGGAACACACACACACACACACACACACACACACACTCACTTTTTTTTGGGGGGGGAGTGTTTTTGAGACCGGGCCTCCCTGTAGCCCCAGCTGGCCTAGAACTTGCTCTGTAGACCAGGCTGGCCTTGAACTCACAGAGATCCGCCTACCTCTGCCTCCTGAGTGCTGGGATTAAAGGCACTTGCCACCATGCCCAGCAAAAACACACATATTTTTATGACCTTGCATTAAGCTGTTTCTTAATTCTGATTTTTTTTTTTTTTGAGACAGGGTCTCCTTGTAGCCCCATCTGTCCTGGAACTCACTCTGTAGACTAGGCTGGCCTTGAACTCACAGAGATCCTCCTGCCTCTGCCTCCCAAGTGCTAGGATTAAAGGTGCATGCCACCATGCCTGGCTATTTCTGATTTTTTTTTAATTTATTATTTTTTATGAGTATGAACGTACTGTCTGCATGTAGGTTTGTGCACCCGTGTCATGCAATGCCACGGAGGTCAGAAGAGGGCGTCAGATTCCCCTGGAACTGGAGTTAAAGACGGTTCTTAGCTGCCATGTGGGTGCTGGGAATCGAATCCAGGTCCTCTGCAAGAGCAGTTGGTGCTCTTAACTGCTGAGCCATCCCTCCAGCCCCTCTGATTTTTTAAGTACAATCAACAACAACAAAAACAAACAGGTAAATAGGACTTTTTTTTTTGATCAAAATAAAATGTCATTCAAGGACACCATCAAGAAAATGGGAAAGTGGGGAGGGCATGCTGGAGAGGTAGCATTTGCTATTCTTTCAAAGGATCCTGGTTCGTTTCCCAACACCTACACTGTAGCTCTGTTGTCCTGTTCCAGTCTTTGAGAGCACAACATACATACACACACACACACACACACACACACACACACACACACGAGCAAGCAAAATGCTTGCAAAAAAAAGAAAATAAAAAGAAAGAAAATGGGGAAATCACCAGGCATGGTGGCACATGCCTTTAATCTCAGCACTTAGGAGGCAGAAGCAGGTGGATTTTTGTGAGTCTGAGGCTAGCCTGGTGTACATATTGAGCTCCAAGCAGCCAGTGCTACACTATAAAGACCCTGTCTCAAAGAGAGAGAGAGAGAGAGAGAGAGAGAGAGAGAGAGAAAACTCCACTGGGGAGGAGGAAGGTTTTGCAGATCATAAATCTGATGAGACATTTCTGTGCAGAATATGTAAGGAATTCCTATGACTCAATTATTAGAAACCAAAACCACAATTTTTTTTTTATTATTTATTTTTGTATGTGTATGAATGTATTGTTTGCATGCAGGTCTGTGCACCCGTGTCGTGCAATGCCGCGGAGGTCAGAAGAGGGTCTCAGATTCCCCTGGAACTGGAGTTCTCCTGGAATTGGAGTTACAGACGGTTCTTAGCCGCCATGTGGGTGCTGGGGATCGAACCCGGGTCCTCTGCAAGAGCGTCGGTGCTCTTAACCGCTAGGCTATCTCTCCAGCCCCAAAACCACAATTTTTAAAAATGGGCTCAGGGGCTAGAGAGATGATGTTGCCATTAAAGCCTCAGACTCAACCCAAAATGCATGGGTTCAATTCCCAGCAAAGAAACTTGTCTCTTAAGGTATCCTTATTTTGGCCAGGCATGGTGGTTACACATCTTTAATCTCAGCAGTCAGGAGGCAGAGGCAGGTAGGTCTCTGTGAGTTCGAGGACAGCTTGGTCTATATAGAGAGTTCCAGGCCAGCTGGGGCTACAGGGAGACCCCGTCTCAAACACACACACACACACACACACACACACACACACACACACACACAAGCATCTCTCCAAAGATGACACAGATCACTGATAGCATGTGAAGATGCTCAGTATCACAGCCCACAGGGACAAACAAGCAGATATCACCAATGACAAGCATATCCCAGTGTGCGTGTGTGTGTGTGGGGGGGTGGCTGAGAAAACATTCCCATGGCTACTAGACAGAGGCCCACCTAGTACAGGGTCTAGAGATGTTATATTTATTATTATTATTATTATTATTATTATTATTATTATTATATTTTTGAGACAGGGTCTCCCTTTAGCCCCACCTGGCCTGGAACATACTATGTAGACCAGGCTGGACTTGAACTCACAGAAATTAGCCTGCCTCTGCCTCCTGACTGCTGGGATTAAAGGCATGCACCACCACACCCAGCAGGAGAACTGTATTTTTAAAAAATATTTTATTTTCTGGGGCTGGAGAGATGGCCTAGCGGTTGGGAGCGCCAACTGCTCTTGCAGAGGACCAGGGTTCGATCCCCAGTGCCCAAGTGGTTGTCAGCCCGTGGCTCCAATTTCAGGAAAACTCCAGTTCCAGGGGAATCCAACACCCTCTTCTGACCTCCGCAGCATTGCACGACATGGTGCACAAACCTACATGCAGACAGTACACTCATACACATATAAAAATAAATAAAATAAAAAAAATTATTTTCTAATGGAGTCTAATACAACTCAAGGAGGGAATGTAAGAGAGGCCCACACTGACTCCATTTTGAGTATAGCCACCATTTTTTTTTAATTTTTAAATTTTATTTATTTTTGTATGTGTATGAATGTACTGTCTGCATGTAGGTCTGTGCGCCCATGTCGTGCAATGCCGCGGAGGTCAGAAGAGAGTGTAGGATTCCCCTGGAACTGGAGTTAAAGACGGTTCTCAGCCGCCATGTGGATGCTGGTGATAGAACCCGGGTCCTCTGCAAGAGCAGTTGGAGCTCTTAACCGCTAGGCCATCTCTCCAGCCATACAGCCACCATTTTAAGCAATTACTGGAATCTGCTCAATTCAGGGAAAAGGTCAATTGCTCAAGGTCAGTTGCTAGAGGCCTCAAGAACAGCTAATAAAATTTAAACTTGTCTAAAGATAACTGTTGGTACTGTTGATATGTGAGGGCAGGTGGACTGACTCAACATTTCCTCCTTCCAGTTGCAGGATTGTGTCTAAAGATAACCTTTGGTAGGTGGGGGCAGGTGGGCTGACCTAACCATGAGCTGTAACTGCTATTATCCAGTAAAGCTAGAAGTTACCCAAACCCCACTAAAATTCTCCTAGATCCTGTATAAAAGGCCTGCGAGCCAAGTTATCAGGGTCGGAGCCTTTTCCCTCCCACCCCAGCATGCTGGTTTACTTTTTCCCTAAAATAAAGACTTGGTTTTCGTTGTTTTTTTTTTTTTTTTATTATTTTTTTTTTAGTTATGAGTACCGTCTGCTGCAGGTCTGGCACCTGTGCCGTGCAATACCGCGGAGGTCAAGAAGAGGGTCCGGATTCCCTGGAACTGGAGTTTCACCATTAGGAATTGGAGTTACAGCGGGTTCTTAGCCGCCATGTGGGTGCTGGGGAGCGAACCCGGGTCCAGTTGCAAGAGCGTCGGTGCGCTTAACCACTAAGCCATCACTCTCCAGCCCCAAGACTGGTTTTCCAAAAAAAGTGAAAATAAATAAAAAGATTTTATTTTCGTATTTTTAAATTATGTGTAGGCATACTGGGGGGGGTATCTGCATGTGAATGCAGGTTCCTCTGTGGGGGTCAAAGAAGAAGGTACTAGAGACTACGCAAAGCTTGATAGGTATAAGCGGTTGTGAGCCCCCAAACGTGGACACTGTGAAACACGGTCTATCTCGCACACAGCATTATGCCGACATCTTTTTTTTTTTTCATGTATGTAAAGGATGTACTGTCCTGCATGCATGGGTTTGTACAACCCGTCGTTCGGGCAATGCCGCAATAGGTCAGGAGAGGGTGCCGGATTCCCCCTGGAACTGGAGGTTCCCTCCTGGAAGTGGAGTGTCAGATCATAACGGTTCTGCAGTCGCCAGTGGGATGCTAGGGAAGATCGAAACCGGGTCCTCTGCAAACTGGCGGTAAAAGCAGTTATTGGTGGCTCTTACCGCTTAGGGATCTCTCCAGCCCAGATAGCTTTATGACAAACTCATTGTTTTTTTTTTAATTTTTTTTTAATTTTATTTATTTTTGTATGTGTATGAATGTACTGTCTGCATGCAGGTCTGTGCACCCATGTCGTGCAATGCCACGGAGGTCAGAAGAGGGTCTCGGATTCCCCTGGAACTGGAGTTCTCCTGGAATTGGAGTTACAAAAGGTTCTCAGCCGCCATGTAGGTGCTGGGGATCGAACCCGGGTCCTCTGTAAGAGCAGTCGGTGCTCCTAACCGCTAGGCCATCTCTCCAGCCCGCATTATGCACTCTTAACTGATGAGCCATCTCTCCAGTGTCTGGAGAGGTGGTTTCTGGGAGGCCAGAATTCACCCCAAGGTCAAAGAACATAGCTGCCCTGGAACCTTGAGGACTCCTAGCCCCTCTGCGACCCTGTCTGTCCCAAGACCTTTCAGCCCACTTAGTGTCTTCACACTAAGTTTACTACTGCCTAAGGGCTCCGTACTCCATAGCTCTCCTCCAACAGTGCCTCTGCCCACCTCTTCACAATTGGCTGCCAGTCGTCACTTGGCCTCAGAGGCCACATTCATACTCTGTATGCCATCTCTGGGGGTCCTGCTATCTGCTGACCATGCTGCATAGATTGCCCCTGCAGGGTACACCTACTGCCCATCATCTTCCTTCCACTAGGATCTGCTCAGAGGAAGCAGAAAGCATCACACCACCACTTACTGGGTCTAAGAGCTCATCGTCCAGCTCCACGTTGTTCATCTGTCCAATTCGGAAAAATGCAGAATGAGGTGACTAAAAAGAGAAGAGAAGTCACAGGGGCACCCAAACAAGGGAAGGTGCTGCTCACTCTCACTCCATCCCACATCACGCCTTCCCCCAGTGCTGGAAACAGGTCTGCTCCCGACTCCCATAGTCTGTCCCTGAGAAGGCTGCCATGGGATGGAAAGCCCAGCTTTCCTCACCCTAGTACACCATACGAGAGCGCCTGGCCACACACCAGGTCTGCAGGATGTACCCAAACGGAGATGGTGTCATGGATCCCTGGCTCCTCCCCACCTCCACAATGCCATGTCCACTGTAGCCTCTCTGGGTCTCTACTTCAAGTGTGCTGACAGAGCACCCCCACAACAGGACAGTTGGCTGAGATGCAGAGTTGAATGGTCTGAGGTGTGAGGTCCCTGTAATGGTGCAACTCTGAGAAGGTCCAGGGCAGCCAGTGTCCTTTATTAAGACACTTCCCTGACTGGGAGCCCCATGACCTTCCTGCTGGACCCAGCAAGGGAGGAGGTGTCAGACAGCACTTGTGTCCTATTTCAACTATTTTATGAGTCTTTGCAAAAATGCTGGAGCAGGGGAGGGGAGGGGAGAGTCAGCTTCTCAGCTAGGGATGGGCATTGTGAAGCCCTCTGCCATTATGTTAGAAAGCAAAGAAGCTAAAAGGGAGCAGCTGGTGGCTTAGAATCATCCCTGAAGCTATCTCCCCACCCTGGGGGAGGCAGCCATCGCCACTGCAGTGTTTCCCTGTATCCTTCCTGTTCCTAAGACCCCCATCAAGATTCAATCACGGCTCAAGTACTCATTCTTTTAAAGATTTTTATTTTTAAATTATGCATATTTGTGTGTGGCACATATATGTGACCACAGGTGCTTGTGGAGATGGAGGCACAGGATGACCTAAACCTGCAGTGACAGGTAAGCTACCTGACATGGGTGCTAGGAAACCCACTTGGGTCCTCTGCAAGAGCAGTAGGAGCTCCTAGGCCATCTCTCCAGCACCCCCTCCCCAACACTCCTATGGACACTAAGTGCACTGATACACAGGGTGGATCACCAGCAGCCTGGGGCTTGGTCTCCACCTATCCCTCAGCCCCACAAACCATAACAACAAACACAGATTAGGAAATCAACCAAGAAGGAAGCTTTGGGACCTGATACCCCTGAAGACCAGGAGGGGGTCCTAACTCCTTGAACAGCTCGTCCCTGTAGTGTTGCAACAAGCTTTAAGAACTTTCCCTTCGCAGACCATAGCCACAATCCCTACATCTGCATCCTCAGAACCCCCTGCAGAGGCTCCAGACTCCAAGGACCCTGAGGCCTGGAGCTGCAGATCAGTAGACAGTTCCATATTCACTTCCAGACACATGGTCAAGGACTCTTCCTCCACTGTAGCAAGGAGGGCACAGGACCTGTCTGTAAAGCTGCCCCACTTTGTAGGCATGCAACAAACTGAGATTCAGAGCCATCTCACAGCTACACATATGTGGACATGTATGTGGGAACTGGTTCAGCATCGCCGGGGGCTCCTCCCAGCCCCCATCACAGGTTAACTCAATCTACTGACTCCAGCTACAACATAGGGTGATAGAAATAAGGAAGGCATCCTGAGGGCCAGGGCACAGGGAGTCAGGTCCCCAGCCAACTATCCTGGCTCTCTCTGGTACACACCCATCCACAGGTTCATGCTCACATCCTGGGGGATGGACAAAGATCTCGAACTTATCTGTGGGCCTGGTCAACAACCTCTGCCCTGAGTTGCAGGAAGAATGCGGTGATGGACACACTTAAACCATTTCATCTGGGAGGATGGTCACCTGGAAGGGGACACATTTTGTCCCCAAGCCATATCTACTTCTGAACTTTCCACTTGGGTGGAGGGAGGTGACTGGGGACTACTCTTTGGCTGGCTGTCTCTGTTTGGTGACTAGGGTCTAACTCACTCACACAGGCTAGACAGGGCAAGGTAAACATACTTGGAGAGGTCTCCTTCAGCCCTGCTACAGTCCCACTCAGAGAAAACAGATTCACTACACTAGGCATGCAAAAGTAGGTAAGCTGTGCCACCGGGCTTTGTATAAGTAAGCCACCCTCTCTACCTTGTTGGCAACAGCCCACTCTGAAGGTCCTCATGAAGAGATGACAGTTCATGACTGGTTGCAGCTGAACAAGTAACTTTTGACTACAAGCACATTCCAATAATTCATTAATAGATATTAAGCCAGGTGTGATGGCACACACCTTTAATCCCAGCAGGGGCAGGGGCTGGGGGCAGAGGGCAGAGGCAGAGGCCAATAATAATGATAGCTAACAAATGTCCCTACCCAAACTTCAGTTCCAGGGAGTCCAATGACCTCTCTGGCCTCTTTGGGCATTGCACATACATGGTGTACTTACACAGACACAGGCAAAATACTTGCCCTGGACTGGTATCCTGTAAGCTAATGGTTAGCTTAGAGCTGCTGAAAACAGAATGCTTTCTTTTTTACAAAGTGCTGGAGGCCAGAAATGCAAAAGCCAGGTGTAGCAGGGCTTTGCCTCCTCCTGAGGCTTCAGGGGAAGCCCTTCCTGGCCCTTTGGCTCCTGGTAGCCCCTTGGCTGGTACCTATGGCTCCAGGCTCTGCCTATCCCTGCATGGTCTCTCCAGAATAAATTCACCTTAATTAATGACATCTGCAAAAACCTTGTGTTCTGCTGGGTGTGGTGGTGCATGTCTTTAATCTCAGCAGATATGCGGATCTCTGTGGGTTCAAGGCCAGCCTGATCTAAATAGTGAATTCCAGGCCAGCTGGGGCTAAAGGAAGAGTCTGTCTCAAAAATATAAAACTAAAACAAAAAACCCTTGTGTTCTACTTTGTCTTTAATTGCTGTGACAAAACACTCTGACCAATACCAACTTGGGGAGGAAAGGGTATATTCATCTTACATCTCCCAGGTCACAGTTCATCACGCAGGGAGTCCACAGTTCATTACTTAGGAACTCAGGGCGGGAACCTGGAGGCAGGAGCTGAAGCACAGGCCATGGAAGAACACTGCTTACTGGCTTGCGCCCCTAGCCCATGCTCAACCTGCTTTCTGGAGTCAAAGACGGTTCTCAGCCACCATGTGGGTGCTGGGGATTGAACCTGGGTCCTCTGCAAGAGCAGTCGGTGCTCCTAACCACTAGGCCATCTCTCCAGCCCTCAACCTGCTTTCTTATACAGTACAGAACAACATGCCCAGGGGTGGCACCACCCACAGTGGGCTGGGCCCTCCCACATCACTCAAGAATCAAGACAATACCTCAAGGATATGGGCCAGTCCAATGGAGGCAACTCCCCAACTGAAGCTCCCTCAAACTCAAAGGTGTGTCAAGTTGACACTAAAGCTATCCAGCACACCTTGTTTCTACATAAGGTCCCATTCGTAGGTATCAGGGTTAAGATGTGGGTCTATCTTTGGGGGGACAGTGTTTATTTCACAACACATGTCATTTCCAGGTGTGGTTCACATTAAGACCATAGGACTTCCCTGTAGAACTATGCACATATTATATCACTAAAAATGAAGAAGAAGAAGAAATTGTATCTTTTTCTCTCTAAAGGTGACCAACAGTGTCCCAAGACAGGCATGTTTCATGGCCTGCCAGCCACAGCATTGGCCTAGAAAAAAAGCCACAGTTCCTAAGTGAAGTCTGCCCAAGAGGGGTCCCACTCCCATTATAACTGCCCCATTACTTTGTGCACAGAGGTATGTATGACAGCCACTGTGCCTGGCCGAGTCTGAGCTCAGAGAACTCTAGTGAGGTGTCACTCACCATGAATCCAATGCTTCTCCTCAAGGAAATTCTCCTAGGTACTGAGTAGCCAGGCAAATAGCACAAGGGCAGTAAAGTAGGGGCTGAGGCCACAGCACAAAGAAGGGCAGGTAGCAGGCTGTCTTGGCCATTACTTGACATGAGCAGGATGAGCCACGGGCCATCAACATGGCTATACTGCACCACAGGTGCCCAGAGTTGAACCCATGAGGCCTGGACACCTTAACAGCTTCAGAGACTATGGGTCATGTGACAGTACTTACTCTCCTGACATCCTCTGCCTCAGGCTTGAGAGGATGTAGGATGAAGAGCAGCCCACATCTGTGAGAGAGCAGTAACAAAGGGTGGACAGAGCCAGGTGTGACAGCAAATGTGTGTTCAGTCAAGCCACTTCCATCGCCACCTCAGCAGATAAGGTAGAGCACAGGGGGTTGGCCCCTCCCTCAAAGACAATGGGCTTCAGAGGACTTCTGGTTGTGTGTGACTAAACAGATAAAACTAGACACTGCACAGCTGGAAAACTCTGGGCTCCAGCACTGAGATACAATTGCCCAATATGCCCCTATAGAGGAACTGGGTGAGGAGCACACAGGCCTGCTTAGTGCCAGTTTTGCAACTTTCTGGGAATCTATAATTACTTCAGAGTTACACAAAATAAAAAACTCCCACACACATCAACAGAATGGAAAGGCAACTTTAAAACAGAACATTAAAAAAAAAGCACTTGAGAATGACAGAGAACAAAGAATTACAACTCACCCGCACATAAAAAAACAAGGTGATAAAAATAAGAGCAATGTCCTGAGCTGACATTTCCCTAAAGAAGGTAAGAAAGGGCTGGAGAGATGGCCTAGCGGTTAAGAGCGCTGACCGCTCTTACAGAGGACCCGGGTTCGATCCCCAGCACCCACATGGCGGCTGAGAACCGTCTGAAACTCCAGTTCCAGGAGAACTCCAGTTCCAGGAGAACTCCAGTTCCAGGGGAGTCCGAAACCCTCTTCTGACCTCCGCGGTACTTCACGACACGGGTGCACAGACTTGCATGCAGACAGTACATTCATACACATAGAGAAATAAATAAAATTAAAAAAAAATTTTTTAAAAAGATAAAAAAAAAAATGGTAGGAAAATGGCTGAAAAACACAGAAGACTCCAATGAGATGTCACATCCCACCTACGAGGAAAAAAACAGAAAGCAGGCTGGGGAGATGGCTCAGTGGGGAAGAGCACTTGCTGCACAAGTATGAGGACCTCAGCTCAGATCTCAGTACTCATGGGAACAGGCTGGGAGTAGCTGCCTGTGTGCCTGTAACTACAGAGCTGTGCAGGAGGTGGGGACAGGAGGACACTGGGGCTGATGGCCAGCCTCGCTCCAGATTCAATGAGACTCTGTCTCAAGGAAATAAAGCAGAGAGTGATGGAACAGGACATTCAGTGTCTTACACACACACACAAACACACACACACACACACACACACACAAAACAAACAAACGATCAAACAAACAAACAAAAAAACAGAAAGTAATGTGCTGGCAAGGATGCAGAGACTGGAACCCTTGCACACTCCTATCCTAGTAAATACCCAAAAGAAGATGACAATTTGTTTTTGTTTTTTGGGTTTTGTTTTTGTTTTTTTTGTTTTTGTCTTTTTGAGATGGGGTCTCCCTGCAGCCCCAGCTGTCCTGGAACTCTCTATGTAGACCAGGCTGGCCTTGAACTCACAGAGATCCACCTGCCTCTGCCTCCCGAGTGCTGGGATTAAAGGTGTGTGCCACCACACCAAGCACTTTTTTGCTTGTATTTGAGATAGATTCTCCCTGTAGCCCCAGATATCCTGGAACTCACTATGTAGACCAGGCTGGCATCAAATTCAGAGATTGGCCAACTCTGCCTCCCGAGTGCTGGAACTAAAGGCATATGGCACCATGCCCAGCCTGAAAGCAGGATCTTAAAGTGACACTTGAACACTATAACCACAGAAGCATTATTTACCCACTCAAGGTTAACAGACAAAATGTGGCTTCATTCAGACATAAGAGAATGAAGCAGCGATGCCTGCTACATGGATGGACCTTGCAGACAATGTGCAAAGTGAAGTCAGTCACAAAGAGAAAAACATCAGACTGGGACTGTAGTTCAGTTAGAGTTACTGGCTAGCATGCACAAAGCCCAGCACTGTAAAAACCAGGCATGATGGTGGAGACCAGCAATCAATCATAACACTAATGGGGTAGAGGAGGGAGGATCAAAAGTTCAAGGTCATCCTCAGATTCACAGCCAGCCTGCCTAGTGTGGCCACACCCACAAAGACAAAAAATAAAGTGGTAGCTGTCTGGAGCTGAAGAAGGAAGAAGACTTGTACAGTTTCAGTTTTGCAAGATGAAAAAGTTCTGGAACTGACTGTATAATAATACTAAGAATACAGTCGCTAGGGGTAGTGGTGCATGCCTGTAATCCCAAGTAAGAAAGGAGGATTGGGGCTGGAGAGATGGCTCAGTGGTTAAGAGCGCCAACTGCTCTTGCAGAGGACCGGGGTTCGATTCCCAGCACCCACATGGCAGCTGAGGACCATCTTAACTCCAGTTCCAGGGGAATCCGAAACCCTCTTCTGACCTCCGAGGCATTGCATGACATGGGTGCACAAACCTACATGCAGACACAGCACCATTCATACACAATTAAAAAAAAAAAAAAAGAAAAGATAGGAGGATCAAAAATCCAAAGCCTGGGCTGGCAAGATGCCCTAGTAGGTAAAGGAACTTGCTGCCAAGCCTGATGCCCTGAGTTCGATTCCCTGATCCCATATGATGGAAGGAGAGAACCAACTTCTGCAAGTTGTCCTCTGACCTCCACATATGCTGCTGTGGCACCCATGCTCACTGACACACATACATATATTCACACACACACAAAAAAATTAAAGCCTAGAGCCAGGCGCAGTGATGCATGCCTTTAACCGAAGCACTCAGAAGGCACAGGCAGGTGGGTCTCTGTGAGATTGAGACCAGCCTGGTCTACAGTGAGTTCTAGCCCAGCTGGGGCTGCAGGGGGACCCTGTCTCAAAAAGACACAAAAACAAAAACAAAACAAGATTAAAGCTTGCTTCAGCTACAGAGCAAGTTCAAGTTAGCCTGGGCAACTTACCAATACTCTGACTCAAAAATTAAAAGGAGTGGGCATGGTAGAGCACCTCTCTAGTACACAGGAAGTCTGGGGTTCAATCTCCAATAGGGGGTAAAAGGGTAGAAAGGTCAATGTATGTGAACCTTAAGAGAGCAAATTTTGGGGCTGGAGAGATGGCCTAGTGGTTGAGAGCGCCGGCTGCTCTTGCAGAGGACCTGGATTCAATTCCCAGCACCCACATGGAGGCTGAGAACCGTCTTTTTTTTTTTTTTTTTTTTTTTTTGGTCTTTTCGAGACAAGGTCTCCCTGTAGCCCCAGCTGTCCTGGAACTCACTCTGTAGACCAGGCTGGCTTTGAACTCACAAAGATCCGCCTGCCTCTGCCTCCCAAGTGCTAGGATTAAACGCATGCGCCACCACGCCCAGCTGAGAACTGTCTTTAACTCCAGTTCTAGAGGAAGCCTTCTGACCTCCGAGGCGTTGCACGACACGGGTGCACCAAACTACATGCAGACAGTACATTCATACACATAAAAAAATAATAAAAAAGACAGCAAATTTTATAATATGTGGTCTTACTATAATTTAAAAATACTTTTATATTTTTAACCCCCCACCATTTATTTTAATTTAAAAAAAAAAACACAAAAAACTGCTAACAGAGCATGGTAACACACACCTTTAATTGCAGCAGAGGCAGAGGCAGGCAGATTATGAGTTCAATGCCAGGCTGGTCTACATAGCAAGTTCCAGGCCAGCCAGGGCTACATAATGAGACCCTGTCTCAAAAAAACAAACAAACAAAAATTGGTCACTCTTCTAAACTGCCAGCTCTACATTTCCACCTAATGAGCAGCTGCCATGTACCAGGTTTCATACTAAGTGCCAAGGATACACAGGTTGCCCTAGAAAGGGCTTCAAAGCAAACAGGTTACACAGTCAGTGCAAATGTGACAAAGGCAATTGAGAACAAAAGGGAGAGAAGCCTGCTTTAGATGCAGTAGCCAGACAGCTTCTGGGAACTGGTGGTATTTAGGCTGGGAACCACTGTGTGAGGAGCAAGCTCTTTTTTGGGGGGGATCTTTTTGAGACAGGGTCTCCCTGTAGCTCCAGCTGTCCTGGAACTCACTCTGTAGACCAGGCTGGCCTTGAACTCACAAAGATCCACCTGCCTCTGCCTCCCAAGTGCTAGGATTAAGGAGCAAGCTCTTTAAGGAACAGAGCAGCCCAGACCAGGGAAGGATAGGCCACAGAGAACAGGTCTGGGGGCGGCCTCCAGAGCCTCACTCTGTACTGTGACCTCTGCCTGAGAACTGCCAGGACCCTGTTTTTCAGCTTTCTATACCCCATTGGGCCTAAGACTGCTTTATGGGCTGGGAAGAAAGGCACGGAATGAAAACCACAGATGCTGACCAGAATTATCAGAGCCAAAGAGCCACCTGGAATAATCAGAAGGACCCTCCCTTGCAGCTATCCCACATCCCTGGGCCTCCAGCATCCCCCAACAGCATCCTCAGACTGTGGTCTGTTGTGCTAAGTTAGCACAGCAGGACACAGTCCCACACTCACCTGAGTTCCCTCCTCTGTGGGCTCTTCCCAAAATGGTCCTGTAGGAATGCCCTGCACTTGTGGACACTGCAAACACACACTGCCACTGCCACCACCATCTGCTCCAGGCTCAAACAGCTTCTCTTGGTTAAGTTTTCAGAACATTCCACTTCCTACTGCCTATACACATGACCATGACTTGCCAGCTAACCTCGCCCTCTCCTTGCCCCACTGCCATTTCTCACCTAAGAACAGGACTAAGGCCTGGGCCCCCAGGTGGCACTGCAGAGTCTGAGCTTTAAACAGGGGGTAGCCTGCCCTGCCTATAGCAACTACCTTATTGCTTGGTCAGCTGCAGCCCTGCTGAGGTGGCAACAATGCCACCATCCAACTTTGGAGATACGACACAAACCCCGAGAGCCAGAAGGCAGTCAGAATAAGCTCACATTCAGTTCCTGAGGAATGCTTCACAGTGGCTGGTGGCCTGGGATGGTATTTTAGTTCAAAAGGTCCCTGGGTCTAGAACAGCTCACAAAACACTCCTGTTGCAGTACCAGAACATGACTAAATCTAATCATGAGCCTGCCCACTGTCCAGAACAGATGCAAAAGGGTCCACAAATATCAAGTGTAAGAGACTGTCTTTTGGAGGGTGTTTGTTTTGAGACAGGGTCTCATATAGCTCAGGCTAGCCTCAAAATCACTATGTCCTCGAACTTCAGATTCTCCTACCTTCACCTCTGAAGTCCTGGGACAGTTCCACACCAGCACATCTAGTTAGTTGTATATGGTACTGGAGAATGAACCCAGGGCTTCATGAATGCTAGGCAATTACTCTACTGATACAGTTATATCCCCAGATCCTTGCAGTATTTAGCATTACTGGAACTTACTATTTATTAAAAGCCCATTTCCTAACAGGCACGTTCAATGCTATACATCAACTTTCTGCAGATGAGAAAACTAGCACAGACAGGCTTTAGATCCTGCCTAAAGCCCTGGCTGGTCTAGTGATCACTGCAGAGAATTCCTGGCTGATAGCCACTGCCTGTCCAATCTGCCTAGGAAGAATAAGGATCCCTAAGCACTGGAGTCTCTGGCTTCCTAAGGGTCTCCTCCACAGAGCCAAGCCAAACTCAAAGCCAGCTCTTGTACTTGCATATGACTTCTATGCTCCATACCATAGTCCATACTACAGCACTCAAACATATTTTATTTGTCCCTTGCTGATGTCTGCTTCACTGAGGACCTTGTGCTAGTCACACAAAGCACCAATGTGTCCCCTGCACCTGGGCCTCACAGAGAGCCAACAATAGGTGCTGCCTGTTTCTAGACGAAAGGAAGCTCTCTTATGCACCTCGGCATTCTGCAGGCAGACCTTAGAACCTGCCACAGGGGAGGTGCGCAATTATTTTTTTAAGTTACTAGCAATCAACTGTATTAACTGCAGATAAAAAAAAGAGGCAGTGTAGTCGCCAGGCGTGGTGGCGCACACCTGTAATCCTAACGCTCCGGAGGCAGAGGCAGGCGGATCTCTGTGAGTTCAAGGCCAACCTGGTCTACATAGCCAGGCCAGCTGGGACTAAAGGGAGACCCTGTCTCAAAAAGACCAAAAAAAAAAAAAGATGCAGTGGCATTTAAGGGAAGAGATGAAGTTATTCTTTGAAAAGAAGCCAATTGTGGCCTGGAGAGATGGCTCAGTTCTGCAGAACAGTGTTGGGTTCCCAGCACCCACATGGCAGCTAAAGAACACCTAAATCCAGATCCAGGGGATCTGACATGCTTTTCTTGCTTCCCCAGGGATTCCATGCATGAGGTACACTTGCAGGCAAAACACTCATACAAACAAAATAAAAACAAATACAATTAAAAAAATATTTTCTGGGCGTGGTGGTGAGTGCCTTTAGTACAAGCACTTGGGAGGCAGAAGCAGGTGGATCTCTGTGAGTTCAAGGCTAGCCTGGTCTACATAGAGTTCCAGGACAGCTGGGGCTGCAGGGAGACCCTGTCACAAAAAGAACAAAAAAAAAATTTTTTTTTAGTAAGTCAATGCCTATGTCTATTTGCAAAGAAAAACCCACAAGCATTCAATCCTGAGAAACAAATTCAATTTTTATCAGTTTCCAAACTCTTCTTCTCAGTCCTTGAAATCAGTTTTCTTTTTTTATTACACTTTACCACTAAGCCATTTCTCCACCTCCAGCAATAGCTGTTTTTATTGTTATATTTTGCTTAATTATAGATATAAAAGGTTCTTGGACTTAAAGGAAGATATTTAGCCTTTTTTGTTTATTATTTTATGTGTATGTGTACTGTCTGCATGTAAATAGGTGCACTCCGCAATGCTGCGGAGGTCAGAAGAGGGTGTCGGATTCCCCTGGAACTGGAGTTTAAGATGGTTCTTAGCCACCATGTGGGTGCTGGGAATTGAATCTGGGTCCTCTGCAAGAGCAGTCGGTGCTCTTAACTGCTGAGCCATCTCTCCAGCCTGGAAATCAGTTTTCTCCTGGCATCAAGAAGTTATATTAAGGTTACTAATATAGCTATAGTAACATTACTAATAAGTTTATAAGTTTATATTAAGGTTAAGCATATTAATATTTTTCTGTTTTTATTTATTCTTATGTTTATAAATGTTTTGTCTGCATGTAAGTGCACACATGTTATGCAATGCTTATGGAGGCCAGAAGAGGCTGTTGGATCCCCTGGAACTGGATTTACAGACAGTTGTTAGCTGCCTTGTGGGTGTGGGAACCAAAGCCTAGGTCCTTTGGAAGAGCAGCCAGTGCTCTTAACTGCTGAGCCAGCTCTCCAGTCCTATTTTTTGTTTTTAAAGATGTATTTTTATTATTTATAAGTGTGTATATATGTATGTATGGGTGCCAGCAGAGGCCAGGAGAAGGCGTAAAATCCCCTGGGGTTGGAGTTACAGGTTTGTAAGCCATCTAACATGGGTGCTGGGAACTGAATTCAGGTCCTCTGCAAGAGCAGTAAGTGCTTTTAAACACTGAGCCATGTTTCCAGTCCCCAAAGTTACTTTCTTTAAAACAGGGGAAAACAAAAACAAATGAACGAAAAAAACAATAATGGTTGCCACAGCTACACCACTTTACAGCTAGTACTTCAGACTGCAGATGCAGACCAGATACACAGATATCACTTCCAAGGCAGTTGAGCTGTCTCCCAGTAGCAAGGAACAGATTGCAACTTTCACTGCCTGATGAATCTTCAAGGATCTGGAAAAATCTAAATGTAGGTTCTATAACAACAGCCTCATTTATGTGTTTTCCTAATCCTTAAACACAGTACAGTGTTTTTATTAGACAACTCTACACTAGAAGGAAAAAAGGCAAACAGTTACAAAACAGACTAAGACAGACCCAGGAACTCACACAAATAACTCACTGACTCAAAAGGAACAAAATACACACATAGAGATCCAGAGGTGGGCAAAGAAATGCAACTGTAACCCTTCTCAAACCCTACCCTTTTTGTTTTGAGACAGGGTCTCCTTGTAGCCCCAGCTGGCCTGAAACTCATTATGGAGACCCGGTTAGCATGATCTCACAGAGATCCGCCTGCCTCTACCTGGGATTAAAGGCATATACCATGATGCCTGGCTCAACCATATGTATTTTAAAGGCACAAACTGGTCTTTGAGGGCTGAGCACATTCTGGGCTCTCTGACTTGTTGCTTAATGTGCTTGGCTGTGCATTCCAAATTCAAATAGGTGTAATGAGTAGACATACTTGTAACTGCCACCGTGGCTGGAATGGCCCCCATTAAGAAAGAAGACAGACACTCACCGATAGCATAAACTGCCATTTAAACTATTAAAACAGCCTGTGTGGTAATCCAGGCCTTCCCACCACAGGGGTAGGCTGAGACAGGATGATGAGTTCAAGGCCTGCCCGGGCTATGCCAGTGAGACCATGTCTTGAAACGCCAAAGGCTGGGGGTGTAGCTCAGTGTAGAACACCTAGCTAGCATGAGTTCGATCTTCACCACAAAAAGCAAAATAAAAAACTGTTAAAGTCTCCTGGATCCCTTGCTGAAGAGCTAAAGATTATTAACGGTTGCTGGGGGGGGGCATTTTCTCTAGCGGTGTAGTCACTGGGGAACTAGGTGGGAAGGAGTTCAGAGAGAAAGGAAGGGGGGATACCACAGGAGACTGGGGGCTGAATATGATCACAATACATTGAGTTTACGTATGAAACTGTCAAAAAATAGTCTGGGATCCAAAATAAAGCAGAACACCACGGCCTCCCCCCAGCCCCTAGCGCGCAGTGAGTACCCGTGCCGCAGCCCCGGAACCCTCACCTTGCGCGCGGCCGGCCCGGCCCCGTTCAGCAGCGGCGTCCCTTCGTCTGGCCTCGCTGTCCTCCGCAGCAGCGGCGCCGCCTCCTCGTCATCGTGGTCACGGCCGGACCACGACACCTTCTTGGAGACGTTGGCCATGGTCCACGGCGGACCTGACTATCCAGGAAGCGGCAGTCAACCCGACTGCGTTCTCGTGACACTCGCCGGTGCTCACGTGATGCACCAACCTGTATCCACGTGACAGCTGATGGCAGTCCGCGAGGGCCCTGCGCGCTGGGTCTCCTGGGAGTTGTGGTCCGCAGGTCCTCACAGGCCTCGCTGGGGACTCCACTAGATCCCTTGTGCCCTTGCTGCGTCACTGAGTGTGGTGAGCCAAGACTCCAAGGAAGGATGAGCCCGAGGCTCTCCCGAGGCTGTCCGGAGCCGGAGGCTCAGTCCACAAAGAGGTCTTGTCAGTGATGCAGAGAAAAAGAACTTCAATCAAGCTGGTGTCACGTGCCTCATATGCCAGGTGCCAGGAAGGGCACTCTCACTTCTGCAGTGTGGTGAAAAGGCCTTCCCTGAGATCAGACATCTGAGACAAGGAAAGGCTGAGGATCTGTCGTCAGAGGAGACTAAAGCGGCGCATGGATCTGGTTTGGGCTGGCCTCAGACTGCATTGATTGGGCAATGGTATTACAGCAAGGTTTTTTCCCAAGTGTGGATATTGTGTTGCATATCAACAAAGATGCATCCTGAAATAGTAGGGGCATGGGTTGGTGCCAGCAACTTCAAAGACTTAAAATCTGACTGTAATCATCAAGGATGTAACTTTACAGAGAAAGAAGGGAAAGGGTATGTTAACAACTGGCCTTAGTCTGAGCAGTCATGACATTTGCTTTACAAAAGATGACAGAAAGCAGGGCGTGGTGGCGCACGCCTTTAATCCCAGCACTCAGGAGGCAGAGGCGGGTGGATCTCTGTGAGTTCAAGGCCAGCCTGGTCTACAGAGTGAGTTCCAGGACAGCTGGGCTACAGGGAGACCCTGTCTCAAAAAAAAACAAAAACCAAAAGATGACAGAAAAGGAGCCAGGATGGAGGTGTCCATCCACTTTCTGATGGAAATTGGAACAATGTGAAAATTATACTTGAGAGAGAACTGTTGAGCAGGGCATGGTGGTGCACACATTTAATTCCAGCACTCAGGAGGCAGAGGCAGGCAGATCTCTGTGAGTTCAAGGCCAGCCTGGTCTACAGAGTGAGCTCCAGGCCAGCTGGAACTAAAGGGAGATCCTGTCTCCAAAACACCAAAAATAATGCCGGATGTGGTGGCACACGCCTTTAATCCTAGCACTTGGGAGGCAGAGGCAGGCGGATCTTTGTGAGTTCAAGGCCAGCCTGGTCTACAGAGTGAGTTCCAGGACAGCTGGGCTACAGGGAGACCCTGTCTCAAAAAAAAACAAAAACCAAAAGATGACAGAAAAGGAGCCAGGATGGAGGTGTCCATCCACTTTCTGATGGAAATTGGAACAATGTGAAAATTATACTTGAGAGAGAACTGTTGAGCAGGGCATGGTGGTGCACACATTTAATTCCAGCACTCAGGAGGCAGAGGCAGGCAGATCTCTGTGAGTTCAAGGCCAGCCTGGTCTACAGAGTGAGCTCCAGGCCAGCTGGAACTAAAGGGAGATCCTGTCTCCAAAACACCAAAAATAATGCCGGATGTGGTGGCACACGCCTTTAATCCTAGCACTTGGGAGGCAGAGGCAGGCGGATCTTTGTGAGTTCAAGGCCAGCCTGGTCTACAGAGTGAGTTCCAGGACAGCTGGGCTACAGGGAGACCCTGTCTCAAAAAAAAACAAAAACCAAAAGATGACAGAAAAGGAGCCAGGATGGAGGTGTCCATCCACTTTCTGATGGAAATTGGAACAATGTGAAAATTATACTTGAGAGAGAACTGTTGAGCAGGGCATGGTGGTGCACACATTTAATTCCAGCACTCAGGAGGCAGAGGCAGGCAGATCTCTGTGAGTTCAAGGCCAGCCTGGTCTACAGAGTGAGCTCCAGGCCAGCTGGAACTAAAGGGAGATCCTGTCTCCAAAACACCAAAAATAATGCCGGATGTGGTGGCACACGCCTTTAATCCTAGCACTTGGG